>JAECUM010005939.1:0-112884 GCA_016617855.1 Megalonaias nervosa | reverse complement strand
TAATAATAAAGATGTTTAAGCGCATATCTGACACCGCGTTTGACATGGACGCACCAGTTCTCAAAGATGAGTCTGTGCGCGATTATCAGTATTATTCTTACGACGCATGAATTCCAGATCAGCGTGGACGAATCGAACTACAGGTTCAGGATACAAGTAGATATTTCTTACCCGCTGAAGCATTTATTGAAGTCGAAGGTGAAATTTTAAATAACGTTGCTCCTGCAGCACCAGTAGCATATGGAGCTGATATTGTTGTTGGTTTTGTTAATAATGGTATTATGGCGTTATTTGATAGCGCTACGTACATGATTGACGGAAAAAAATATTGAATCAGTTCAGAAAGAAGTCGACGTTGCCACGACAATACTAGGCCTTGCGAGATACAGCGACGATTACTCAAGATCAGCTGGTCCATCAATGATGTTTGTCAAGGATACCTCTAACCACTCTGATAACGATCAATATGATATAAGACGACCACAGAATAATGCTGGAAACGCCAAAGCGGATGTAGAAAATATGATTATTAATGTTAATCCAAATTTTAACTTAGGATTTGCAGTACGTAAATCGATGTTAAAAGGTGATAGGAGAGCATTTTCATGTGCAATTCCACTGTCACATATTTTTGGATTCTGTAGAAATGTCAGAAAAGTTATTTTCGGAGCCAAACATACGGTTGTACTTGTACGAAAAGGTGATGATAATGATGCAATATGGAAACCCATTGGTGATCCTGGTAAAGTAGTACTAACAAAACTTTCCCTGTGGATGCCAGTGATGACTCCGTCAATATCTGAAGAAGACCGGTTGTTATCTTTTATGAGTCAAGGCGGTAAATCAACGTTGTCATGGTTAACAATGACCACAGATACTGTTCAGAGTGCAATTGATGGTTTATTTACATGGCAGATAGCTTCTCAGCAGGGTGTTTCTGCACCGCGACATATATTTATTGCGTTTCAAGATGTTGCACGAATAAACAATCAAGATGAAAGTATAATGATATTTGACAAACTCGGTGTTTCTGAGGTTTCATTAAGGATTAATGGACATCAAGAACCATCCGAGAATATATTACTGAATTTCGATCAAAATCATGTAGCACGTGTATATCATCGTCTGATGACGTTCATGGGGCGTGATCAGAATGTTGATTCTGGGTTACAGATATCGCAGCTAGATTTTACATCGCTGTATCCGATTTATTACTTTTCTCTAGAACATTTAGATTTAACCAGACAATCTGTTGTAGATATTCATTTTCGAGCTCGTGTAACTCGAGGGGTTATTGTTAATTACAGAGCAATTGCTGTTATACTCAGCGATAAATCGATGTTACTCGAAGGTGTTGGTGGACGAATGAGAGTTATTGATGCTCCAGTAGAAAATATGTAATTAGATCGTTCATAATAATTATAATGTCATATCATCACGTTAGTGTGAGTCTGACTCCTGGTCAGATTAAAAGGCTGCAATCAGCATCAAAAATTAATTGTGGAATAAAAATATCGCTAAAGCGAGAACAGATGACCGGTGCAAATAAACTGTCGTTGACCGAGCGTCAGTTTAAAAACTTCAACGACTCTAAAAAATCAAATAAAGGCGTCAAACTTAATCTTTCTGCGGGCGCCATCAAAGACATCGTTAAGAGGGGTGGTATATTTCCGCTTCTTGCAGCAATACCAGCATTAATAGCAGCTGCAGCCCCAGCTGTTGCAAAGGCAGCTGCGCTAGGTGCTGTTAGAACTGCTGCTGGAATGGCGTTAAAGAAAGCAACCGGACAGGGAATTATGCACGCAGAAAATTTAAAAAAAAGATCACGACAAAAGCAACACGGAAGACGTCTAAGAGCACCAAACGTACCACAGCCGGGCCGTCTAAGATTATCAGGCCCAGCATACGGTCGGGGTCTAAGATTACCAGGGACCCCACACTGGTACGGAAAGGGTCTAAGATTACCAGGGACAGTTTACTAATATCACCTATGTCCAATTTTGATTTACTTAATGCTGCTAAACAATTAAAAATAAAAAATTTCAGAGGTGTTTTTATGCGCGATCAACTACCTACCGTTGCAATGCAACATGAAACCGGTATTATTAATCTCGATAAAAACTCTGGCCCAGGCACGCACTGGGTAGGATATGCAATTGATCCACGTGGAATTATTTATTTTGATTCGTATGGATTAGCACCACCAAAAGAATTTCTTCATTACGTTAGCAATAATACTGCTCCAGTCTGGTATTCAACGCTACCGACACAAAAAATAACTGATCCTCCAATATGCGGCCGTGAAACCCTCGCTATGCTTGATGCTGTATCAAAATCAACAGCACCGCCTCATAAAGTCGTACACGCGTTCACTACACTACGTCATAATACTTAAACTGATATCAATAAATATAATGGTAGATATTTATGGAAGATCCTTAGGTAAAACTCAGAAGTTCGATTTATCTAAATATGCAACTCTTGATCAGCTCAGAAATGAAATCGATGATTTATTAAACATCACAAGTGTGGATCAAAATGAAGTCGTCGTTTTTCAGGACAAACAAGGACGATTAAAAACGAGTAACATACAACTACTAGATGTACTTATACGAATTCCAAATGCGGTTGTTAATAATATCGTTACTTTCACTGATCAGGGTAAAATACAGGATTCCGGTAAGTCGGTTAACGATTATGTTAAGAAAACTGGTGATGTATTTACAGGTGACATTATTATGTCAGGAAGAAAAATTACGTATCTTGGAGATCCAATCGCAGATACAGACGCAGCAACAAAAAAATACGCCGATGATCAAGAATCCAAGTACGTGTCAGTGCGTGGTGGTATAATGCGTGCATTTCTCGACATGAATAATAATGGTATTAATAATCTCAGAACACCAGAAACAGATTTCGACGCTGCAACGAAGAAATACGTCGACGATAGGGAAATTCCAATAACTACTTCATTAACGACCATCAATGATGGAATTGCTGCATTTAGAACTGAATATAATAATCATGTACAAACATTTCTAAATTTTCGTAGAAATGTAAACAGAAATATTAACGAATTTTTTGGAACTCCACCAACTGTTATTATTAATCTCGCTGACATTAACACAAGACTCAACGATATCATTAGTGGTATTCCTAACATTATTCAAAAAACTAATCTCGTTAAAATTCCTCACAAGCAGATCATTAATATCGTGTACACAGTCGCATCAGAAAAAGCAACATGGACACCGGAAAATAACACCCTTAAACATACCGCAGAGGTTACTGGTGTATACAGATTATCTATATTTTGTGCTGAAAAATTTACTATATTTACCACATTTACATGGCGTCATTCAACCGATAGTTTTTCTGGAACTGTGTCTATAGTGTTAAACAAAGATGTTGAAGAAACGTTTATGCTGATAGCGGATGATAAAAAGTTAACCACAGCAGATTATTGGTGGTGTATTGAGTTTGTAGCCAAAACTCCTCAATTAGTTACCTAGATAAGTATAATGAATCAAGAGTCATTTATCGACGTTCAACGTCACAGATACGCTCAAGTATGTGAGTGTCAAACTAAACTAAAAAATATCATCGACGATTACACGATAAAGGTAAAAAATATCGTCGTCGTATGGTTGTTATTGATATAATGGTATACTCGGTTTCTGCTGTTATTGCTGGAACTGGATTATTACTATCAACAATAACGATGACAGCGCCTGCAGTTGTAACAATTATAGTTTCAACGGCAACAACAAGCGCAGGTATTTTCAGTATTATCTCTAAAAAAATATCTACGTGTACGAATGATAAACTAAACGAGTATATAATGAAATTGCACACAGCAACAACCGCATACACTAAATTATGCTCGTATATTTCAGCGTATCTCAGTGATGGTAAAATATCCGATGAGGAGTTCGTAACGATAATGAAAACCTACGATGAAGCGTTCATAATCGCTAGTGATAATAACGGAAAGATGGAGAATTAAATAATAACGATAATAATAATGTCAGAGTCGCAATTACTTCAGCAGATCGTGGCTAATACAACGCCGTCAAAAACTACTATGATATCATTAAGTTCAACCAATCCTGAATTTAGCGTTAATTTTCCGACTGCAATTCCAGCAAAGGAAATAGCATTAGCGCAATTACGAGTTTATTATAGTTGGCCTAATATTAGATCAAAACCATTTGGTGGACAACAACCAAATAATTCACTGGTATTTGCGAATAAAAATAAACCGGATGGAACACCTGACTGGCAGGTTGTTGGAATTTCAACGGGTAGTTATCAAATAGAACAGATTAATGATGAATTCCAACGCAGAATTAAATCTATTACAGGAAAAGAATCTAAAATAGCGATTACTGTCTACGAACCAACACTATCAGCGGCGATTGAAATAAATTCTCCTGATTACCTCGTAGATAGTTCGATTAGATCAGTGTTAGGGTGGCCTGAAGTTGCACCTGTTTATAATGGAGTTTCAGAACCAACTAAAAATGAGTTTAAAACGAGTGAAGAAAAATTCATTAAAAAACCAGAATATCGAGAAAATTATCCGTGGATTCGTGTAACATTTGAATTTGATCCAAACAACGATATATACTACTTTACCGATTTTGATGGTAAAAGGATTCCCAAGACAAATAGATCAGCATTTAATTTGATCGCTACACCAGAGGGGAGATATCGAGAAATTGTTGATGTAGGATTTATTAAACGGTTTTTAGATACTCTCAAGCCTGAATACGATAAAACGTTTAATGATTTAAGAAGTTTACTTATTTCATTATCTCAACATTATGATGATAATGTCAAGCAGCAAATAATCGAGTTAATAAAACATTTAAATGGTATCTTATTCGATTTATACATCGCCAATCGAAGTATTATAAACGTTACGACTGATCTTAGTTACTATACTTACGTAAATCCAAAATCTAGGCAAATATTTCTTGATCATTATAAAATAACAGAAAAAGATTTACAAACATTTGTTATACCAGATTTAAATAACGCTGAAATGAAGAAATCATTAAATGATTTTATTGAAGAACACTTTAAAAGAATATGTGATTCATGGAAAAAAATAGCCCCACCACCGGTTATACTAAAACATAATAACAATCCCTTTGGTGCCGGACGTCATATATCGCCAGGTATTGTAAATATAACAACAACAATTGCAGTCAATCTGGTATGTGATGTTATTGAAGGTAGCTATCAGGTAGATCTTTCTAAGTCTAGCCAGGCTCAGCAAGGGTACATATTATTCAGTTTTAGTCCGTTAGTCCCTCCCGGTTCGTTAATTGTATCAGAGCCAATTAACCCCGTGTACCTGCGAGTTCATAATCCGTTATTATCAAGAATACATTTTAAACTTACAGACCAAAATAATAGAATTCTGGACACGAGGAACGAAGAACTGAATATAAACCTGTATGTGAAATCATAATACGTTATTATAACAATATCCAGATGTCTATAATATTATATTCTTTTTGTTTACATAAAATCCGTGCACAATGAAATCTAGAAGACTTTGGCTGCATATTGATTTTTCCATAACAGCTGTGCGTAAAGTTATTTTAAGAACCGCTATATAACTAAATCAATATCCGCTGTTACGGCTTTACGTATAGACTCAGTGTTATAATATATATATTTTTGGAAACTATAAAATCTCATTTTAGACAGAAAAATGATGTTTCAGTCCCTACGACAATCGTTTTCGTTAATTATTTAGTGATCTATCTGTTTTCTGTAAGCCGCTGTTAGTGAAGCAGCAAATATTTTATATATTACTTAAATTTAACTGTACTATTGATAAGAGAACGATGGCCGAAATGGTAGGACGGTTGGACGTAGATCGAAGCTCTACAGACTCTCGCGTGTTCGAGTCTCCAAAAATGCTAAAGATATTATCTTGCATTTGGCGACTGATGCTATTTAATTGGGGGAAACCGGAGTATTTCCTCGATATCCACAACAGACAAAATACACTCTCCTATCATACACCCTTCAGGGGTGTACCTTTTACACTCCCGGGGTTTTGTAAGCGGGGAGAGTGTACAAAATCTGTTGGACGTAGACAAGATTCACCCGTCATCACCATTTGTATATATTTCATGTTCATAGAATCATACGTCATTAGGATAAGTTTATGTTTGTGCCGTCCAAAATCATAAACCATCTGTATATATTTCATAATCATATATCATTCGGATAAGTTTATGTTTGTGTCGTCCAAAATCATAAACCATCTGTATATATTTCATAACCATATATCACACACAAAACAGCTCCCTGACAAAAAAAAAGTCATGGGAGCTAATATTTTTTTTATATTAAATATATATATATATATATAATGAACCATGAAAACATCAATGATATTATCTGTGCTATTAAAACACTAAAACATAACGGAATAAAAATATCTGATAATCTCGACCCTCAGAAAATCATGTGCGATTTTGAATTACTGCAACAAAGAAAATTTGATAATAAATATACACTACCTTCAAACTACAGATTTATAAAATTAATTTATCAATCCATGCTTGAATCACTAGCTATAGTAAACGACAATCAGGTAAAGCTATTTACACCTCTTGCACGTTCTATCGAAAATATTAAATCCGAACTGTCTCACGAGTACGAAAGAAAAAAGATTGTGGATAATCGTGTAATGCAATTAAGAAAGATTATGCTATCTGATTCTGTCAAAAATGATAATGACGCTGCGAGCAGCGACGATGAAGGTGGACCCCTGACAGAGTCAGTGACTGTAATTATGGCTAAACAAAATCCTTGGGAAAATTAACGTTTCAGTAGGTATCTCTCATGGATATGTTTCTATGGATACCTCATATTGTATCCCAACCATGTTTCAGTAGGTATCAAGTAATCATTTTGGTAATATTAAAAATACGGTAGACTAAACGTATTGAAAATTTATTTTTTGTGTAAATCTTTTGGAAAAGGAAGATTTTTGTATATTTTCTGCGACAAATTGTACCGATCGTGGTACTATGTCAAAGTATTTGGCAGCAGAATTAATTGATTCAAAACTAATTTCTTCCCCAGTCTCTGTATTTACTGATTTAATAGCTCTCTTTCTGTATAATTTACACCTTCCTGTGTTTCCGGATTTACAATTTTGACTCTGTGTAGTAACTCGTAAATTAGAAATCGAATTGTCAAGCTTATTGCCGTTGATGTGATCCACCACATACCCATCCTTGATCAGTCCAAAATAACACTCGTAGGTAAATATATGAGATAAATATCTTTTTTTCTTGCCATTAGCAGTAAATCTAAGATAACCAGTATTATCAATACTACCGACTGGTTTTTTCAATCTGCAGTTTCTAATCACACCTTCTCGAGATGCTACATAATTAGTGATGATTGGATGCGCTACAAATTCGTTTTGTTCCATTTATATATAATATTTATTTGTCTAAATCATTGTTTTTTGAAAATCTAGCCAAATAATCTTCTTCGGTCTTTATAGGAGAGTCAGCGTTATATTTTTTTATCGTAATATCGTTTTAACTCTCTGTATTTTTTACCACCGCATTGCGCGCACAATTGAGTTTTTCCTCGCACTCCAGCACTACACACAATACACGGTTTTGGTCTAGACTTCCATTTCTGACACATTGCATATGATAACTACAGTATTCAGTCACGCATGTTCTGTTACACGGAGACGTATAACCGATTTTTAACCAGTGGCATTGATTTGGTTGAATCATATACAAAAGATTAATGTTCAATTAAATATATACTTGCCCTAATTATAATATGGAGGAATTATCCGTTATTGAACCTTCCCCTGCTAGATTTGACCTTGACAGACTATCAGAATATAAATTTAGTACTTCGATGCAGGATCTGGCATTAACGGATGAGGATGTAACCGAACGTATTCGTGAAGCAAAAAAGGAATTTCGTGACGATGGTGCTGCTCATGTGTGGTCCACATTCAGAGTTGGAAATGTTACTAATATGATGAATGACAAACGAGGAAAAGTAATTATTAATCACCTTGATAATCAAAAATATTTCATTTTAATAAAATTTATTGTAAATACAGAAGAAGATATCTGGATTATTCGTGATAAGCGTGATCCAGTCCGTGTGCAGTCCGGGGGTAATATTGTTCTCTTAAATAACAGATCCAAACCTGGAATACTTACTGGCATTGATAAACCTTACTATGTACAAGGTTATCCAGCGACTGCAGTTGTCTACGCAATATATTCGCTAAATGATAAACCTAATGTTGCGGATCTCAAGCCGATGAAAATATCAAGAATAAACTGTGTAGCTGAACGAGTTACAGAACATTTTACAAATGAGATACGTGGTAATGGCTTAACAGATTTAAGACATAAAAAAATAAACACATGGGCAGAAACGGTTAAAGATGCTGGTGCATCTATTAAGGATGTTGCTGAACTAGAAAAGTTATTAAAATTTCCAATAACAGTAAAAACACTAACCGGAGAGATATTATACGAACCAAAATATATAAAAATGGAAACCCTATAACAATCGTTGATCATAATGCACATGCATGGACTAATGCTGTAACGATATTTCCACGAGATAGAAAAGTTAAGTTTTATGATGGTGATATATTTGATTTTATCAGAAATATAAGTAAAAGTGACCCTGTGTGTCTGTTTGGTTATTTCAAAGTTCAGAATACGATTACGATCAGTTTGTACGGCCTAACGGTGATATTTATCGTACAGAATTTCTTCATGAAGAAATGGAACATCTTGCGCAGCGCCTTTGGCGTGAATATACTTCAGACGATGTCATAGTTGGACAATTACTGAATAACTGTTTTACCGTACCATCGGTTGCTGCCCATTTCGCTCAGGAGAAAAATTCATGGAAAACGACACCATCAGAATTCCTTGAAGATGTCAAGAAAAGTTGTATAGAATATGGTCACGGTGGGTTATGGAACACCAAATACAACCATAGTGATGTTATCTCGTTTGACATGGTAGCGTGTTATCCTGGGAGTTTTCTTGGATATGGAGTATGTTCTAAATACTTTAAGAGATTCGGATATCCTACACATGACATGACCAGGGTTGCGATAAACGGACATTTACCAGATTTTGACTTAACCGGATTTGCTCATGTAGAATCATTCGAATTTGCAAAAAATCTCCATCCGATTACTTATGCTTGGTTTGGAAGACATTTTTCAGAAAAATATTGAGTTCCAATAGTATTATTGCGATATATGCTTGATGTTGGATTTTTAATATCGTTGAGAGTAACTGAAGCGATTATATCGTATAATTCACAGAAGCAAGTTTGGTTACCAGAACCAAATAGATTTAATATCGATGATACCAGGAAAGAATTCCCTGATATTGATGAAGATTATATCATTAAAATAAATAAATGCAGGAACGAGCATGATGAAAAATTTGCAAAGGATCTCGGTAGAAAAATAATCAGTAAATTTACTCAAGGTGGTTCATACGATTATAAACGGCACTGTACAAGATTGATTATGGATGATGCTGAACTAGATTTTATAATCGCTGATACAACTGAGAAAAATATGTTTATAAACAGATGTAATGCTTATTTATCAGATGGAACGAAATTAGGTACCATTGTGAGTTATCTTGATGGCGAGTCACCGCAGTTTACTCATTTAAGATCTTCGATGTTGGCATATGTTTCTATAAATCTATTATCGATGATAAATAAATTTCCTCGTCACGCTGTTAGAGTCGCTACGGATTCATTTTATGTACACAAAAAATATAAAGATTTATTAAAACTCGGTAATGGTGAATGGGGAACATGGAGAATAAAACAAGAAAATATACTTAGTTATTCTGAATCTGCAGATGTTGAAATTGTGGAGACATATTACAAAAATAATAATCAAATATTAAAGTCATCTGCACCATCTGTGTATGATCCTGTATCTAGGTATAAGACCGTTTATCTTAATGGGTGTAGTGGTTCAGGTAAAACAACTCGTGCGATTAACTTATTTATAAATAATATCTCAGATATGATTGTTTTAACACCGACGCACAAACTTGCTAGAGAAATAAAACAACGAGGAGTAAAATCGTGTACTTATCACAGTTTCTTTAGATGGTGTGGAGACACATGGACTCCTGAACGAATGGGTGAAAAATATATACCTAAAATTATCATTTGGGACGAGATATGCACGGTGTCGTTAGAAACACTAAAAAGATTTCTTGATTGGTTGTTACTAAAGAATACTGCTGTGATTATGTGCGGCGATAATGGTCAACCACCACCCTTTGTTGGAGAGTCTCCACATGAATGGCTGAAGAATAACGTAGATTATTATGAAGAAATAAATGATGACCATAGAGCTATTGATGAACCGCTGAAGGAATTTACAAGATTCATCAGACTTCAGCCAGACAGAGTACAATGTGAGATAATGCGAGGAGTAATTCCAGAGACTTCTATGAATGAATTTTGGACTTTATGGAATCCCGCTGATTTAATAGTCGCGAGTAGAAAGATAGTTCGTGATGAACTACAGGATAAATTATTTACGTTACATAAAGAAAAGTTTTCAGTACCATTATGTTATCGCCCAGCAGATACTCGACGACAGAATATTGATGTTGAAATTCCTGGTGGTGGAATACAGAATCTTGTCTTGAATGATATTATTTTAGTCGATATTAATGCCGTTGAGAATGCGCTGAGTATGAATAAATCACCGTGGACGTTAGGATACGCTATAACGATTCACTCATCACAGGGATTAACTATTTCTGATACAAATATCTGGATTGTAGATGATCGGATCGAGTGGTCAAATTTAGTCTATCTCGCAGTTTCTAGGGTCAGGAGAATATCTCAACTACATAGGGTTATTATGAATTTTATAGAAAATAATGATCAAACTGTTAATAATGACGTAATAAGAAAAAACTATCTGGTTATAAGCAGTGTGACAAAAAAAAATAATCGTGATTTTGATATTGATGTTGAATTTATTATAAAACTAAAACAACTACAAAATAGTCATTGCGCAAGTTGCAACTGTAATATGTCATGGCAGCATTCAAATAATAATCCAAGACAATTTACCGTAGACAGAATTAATAGTGATCTCGGTCACACACGTGATAATGTGATGCTGACCTGTCTTGAGTGTAATCGACGTCGAGGCTCTGGACGTTTACAAAATTGAACGTGGTGGTAATTGCGTATTCTCAGGAGTTACTTGTAATTGTTCACGTACAAATCCACGTTGAGGGGCTGTAGAATCTAGTCTGTATATGGCAGGTCTTCCAGTGGATCTAACTACGCTAGAAATTTTATGTGTAGTCACGCTCCAGATAGGATCGGTTGCTCTTTTTTTACCACCTTCAAGTTCGCCAGGTTCATATAAATATCTAACTGTAACATTTCCTAATACTGGTTGAGAGAAAGGTTCACGTCGTATTGGTATATATTTTTTTTTGATCGCATTAAAAGGTTTCATGGAAGTTGCACGAGTAATTTCATTATTCAACGCAGCTATCACACTTGGTAATCTTGCAACCCATTCACGAGATCTATCTTTGAGGTCAGTAGATATTTCCTTTGCATATTGATATCCGAATAACCGCTCGGCAAGTGTTCTATTAAATCGTTCAACGATTGCCTGATCACGATGAATTTCAGTTTGTCCTCGTTAACGTTGTGCTTGTTCATCAACGATGATACTACTCCAAGAAATTCTTTACCGGGATCAACTTGTAATAACCATGGCCATCGTAGACCACCACGTTGATAAATGCGTTCAAACGCAGATGCAACTTCAGATGTTGTCTTTGTTGATAATGGCTCCGCTTCTTTATATCTACTCCCAATGTCAACGACAGTTAACGCGTATTTGTACGTGCGTGATTTTCGTCCACGTGTTTTAATGGTGTCGTGTGGTAAAAACAAAATATCTGCTTGATGAACTTCATTGGGAACGCTAACATCAAAATGCGCATACTGAATTTTTTTAGGTGGACTTAGGAAGATTTGCCATATTGCCTGTCGTGCTAACCATGATGCAGCAACATCACGTGAAACTTTTGCTGCTTCGGCGAGTTTACTAATCGCTGCCTTACCTCTCCAGAATCCTCTCGGGGAATAATAAACAGATTCCATTATGATAGTTATATAATTAATTACCAGCCCCTAGCACTAGTTTACCTTTCATAGCAGTTTTACTAGAAAGCTAGCGAGAGATTCTCTGAGAGATTTATTAGGTATAGAATTTAATGCGTGAATCAATTTCACATCTGCGAGATGTCGTTGTTGCAAATCTTTACTTTTATACGCGACATCATGAACGTAACACGCTTGATCAATCTTATTTACTGGATACTCTTCTGGTTTTGGTTGATCTTGATCATCAAGTCGGATATCAAGACGAGTTCCAGGACCACAATAATTATATCCGGGTAAATGTTTCTCACCGGGGTATTTAGCCCATGGAGTTCCTGGTAATTTTCCTAACGAAGCAGCGATATCACCCCCACCTGTCTTTGTTGGAATAAACTTATATTTCTTGGTGCCACATTTCATACACTTGCCTGTAAGTGCACGTCTTTTATTTTTTGTTGTTATTGTCGTTAATTCAGTAGTATCGGTAGGTGCTCTGCATCGAACACAATATAGACTCATATTATTTATTATATGGATATAATTGACTTTTCTGCGACACGAAAACAAGAACCAGTAAAACACCATCCAGCGCTTCCGAATTCTATCAGAATGATTATAATAGGCCCGTCCGGAAGTGGGAAGACGCAATTACTGCTTAATCTAATAATGCGATGGCTGAAGTGGGATAAATTATATTTAGTAGCGCCATCTGTAGATGATCAGCGATGTTACGAAGTACTTAAAGATTTTAATGAAAACGCAAAATCGTTACATGAAGACAATGTCATAGACTTTATTACTGATATTGATGAAGCGCCATCCGTAGATGATCTGGATGGATTCATTAATAATTTAGTAGTGTACGATGATGTTATGCTGGACAAACAATCAAATCCAGCTAGAATATTTTCACGAGGTAGACATAAAAACACAGACGTGATTTATGTTACCCAGAGATATACACAAATTCCAAAAGTAATCAGAGACAACTGTAACGTTTTAGTTGTGTTCAACGGAGTAGATAATCATACGCTGCAGAATATTTATTATACTTGGTGTTCAGGCGACATGGACATGAATAAATTTAAAAATTTCTTTTCAAAAGCACAAGCTGCTCCCTTTGGTTTTGTAACGATAAATTTACACGATCCAAGGTCAAGATATCGCAACGGACTTGATATAATTTTTGGATAAAAATCATAGCAGCAGTAGAGCTGAACGACAAAAATTGAATAACCCGCGAGTAAACGAAATCGCATAAAAATCTAAAAAAAAATACGTCAACAAAAAGTAACGGAAATGAGCTAACCCAAACGATTTATTATCCGTTTTTCAAACTATTGGTAATAATAAAAGTTAGGAGGTTCGGTTTATGTTATTGACCTTTTTTTTTCAGCCACCTGTAGGAACCTTTATTTTTTATAAATAAGGTTTCAGCCAAGTGGTCTGTTCAGCTCTACTGCTGCTAATGTTCTATTTTTCAACGGTCATTTCATTTGTTTAATCTTTGTACGTTTCCTTCAACGGTCATTTTTTTTGCAAAATAAATACAGGGAATCATAGTCCCTGTACTTGTAAGGCCACTATGTTAACTGAGTTAAATAGTTAATTAAAAAATATAAGGAGACAAAGCAAACATTTCTCACTGTTATCTATTATTATGGGGGGTGGGTGGGTTGTGTACATTCTTTATTTATCTTTCCCCTGTCTGAATCCTTCTCTTATTACTAACCGTAATTAAAATATTTTATTTATATACATTTATTATCGGCAGTAAATATTCGACATCCTCTTTTTTGTATCCAATTTAGTACCTATAAAGTCCATCGGATGAAGAATTTTTGTCAGGAAGTTTTTTGACGACATTTAAGGTGTCGAGCATTCACCAATCACGATTACATATATTAGTATTAAATTGTAGATCCACAAGTAATATTTAAAGTAATCTGAGTAACTGGGCCTACATGACCACGTGGACATAAACTTTACCTCCAAGACAAGCTGTTGACAATAAAAATCAAAATATGCGATATTTTAACCTTTTATTTCAGTGATCAATAAGAATACACTGCTTACTGTTTGTTGTTCAATAATAAACAAAGCCAAAGAAGATATTAAAGACAAAATTCTGTACATAGAACAAATTTCACTTATTTTCTAACTGTACATAAAAGCAATCAAGTATTTAATAGTCAATTTATCTTTATGTTTTTGTTCTTTCATTTATGCCGCGTTTTTGCTGGGCAGGCTTCTCTTTTTTTGTTCTTTGTGCTTTATTTGGCAGAGAAAATTTCCTGTCTGCCAAAAATATTTTCTCTGTATTTTTCGTTTATTGTCTTTGAGGAAATTCCTAAACAAAGTCTCTGTTTGATCACGAGTTTCTGATATCCATAACTGCAATGGAACAAAATAGTTGTTATAGTTTACAGAGAGTCTAAAATTTCCGGAGCTGTACAGTGCCCTTCTTGCATCCATAAACTGCAAGTTAACAACATCAAGCAATTTTCCTATCAGCTCTGGGGTACTTTGTATTTCCATTTCACTGCAATTTTCGTAACATTATTTATTGATTCTGCATTATTATTTTTTCATAACTTTTCATCGCGTTGCTTCTGCCTTGGTCTAAAAACGTACTGGTCAATACGTAATTTGTAGTTTCTGGTAAAAAAAAAAAAAAAAGTAATTTATAATCTTATCATTGTTTGTAAATGCACACATTTCAGCAGAAATCTAATCAGATTCAAACGTATCGTTATTGTTAACAAGTCCTTGGTCACCAAAAATATGTTCCATTATGGAGTTTCTTGAAGTTGGTTCTATGGCAGCAACATCTCTCAAATTAATGTTTTAAATTGTCTTTAAGATCCTGTCGTGGATGGTATAAATTTTAATTTAATCTTTTTCACCGTTATTTATTACTTTAAATGTAATTTGTGAATCAACTGGAGGTATAAAAAAAAATATTGTTCGCCATTTGGTCCACTTATCAATTTATCTTTAAAATAATTATTATTATTATTTTCAATGTTGCTGAGTTAATTTAAAGCAATTAAATCATTATATAATATCATCTATTTTATAATCTTAGACAAAATTAATTGTTATAAATTGTTTAAAATTATCATAAATAACATATTAAATGCTTAATGATTTTCATTGTTGTTTGTTTAATGATTTTCATTGTTGTTTGTTTGTTAATCTTTATTGTTGTTTGTTTGTCTTAAATAGTTAATAATCTTCATTGTTGTTTGTTTAATAATTTTCATCATTGTTTGTTTAATGATTTTCATTGTCGTTTGTTTGTTGTAAATGCTTAATGGTTTTCATTGTTGTTTGTTTGTCTCAAATGCTTAATGATTTTCATTGTTGATTGTTTGTTGTAAATGCTTAATGATTTTCATTGTTGTTTGTTTCATGCTTTTCATTCTTGTTTATTGTCTTTTTTTTTTTTATAAAAAAAAGAAATTAATGTTAGTTAGATTTTAGTTCATCAACTTGTTTTTTCTTTTTCTTGTTTTCTCTTGCTGGAACTACAGTATAATCTTTATGATCAGCAGATCTTGCGAAAGATTCAGAGTAATTTATCATATAACTTCGATCAAATCCAAATGACATTATTTATATATTTTAGATAAAATTTAAGCTTTGCTTAAAAATTCGTCTTTTCTTTTAATATCATTTTTTACAATATAATATTTTGGAGATACTGATTCATTAGTTTATGAAGTATTTGCTGATGATGTTTATCAAGATATTTATAACAATAAGGTTTTATTTGATCTTTCTGATGTTCCTCGAGATAATATCTTCCATGATCCAACTAATAAGAAGGTGATGGGGTTGATGAAAGATGAATTTTGCTTTGCTAATATTCTAGAGTTTGTTGGATTAAGAAGCAAAATGTATTCGATAAAATGTGAAAACGAAAATAAAAATGTTAAAAAAGCTAAGGGCATCAAAAAGTCTGTTGTAAAAAATAATGTTATTCATAATGATTGTCTAGAAGTTTTATTTGGTAATAAAATACATAATGCTGAAATGATATCATTAAGATCTTATAAGCATCAAATAAAAACTAATCGAGTTATCAAAAAGGGAATTACAAATTTTGATGATAAAAGATATTGTGATGATGGTGTAAATACACCCGCATTATGTCATTATAAAACTAAAATAATTGATAATCAATAAATTTTACTTAAATTTTTATAAAGTTGTTTTAGTGTCATTTAAAGAGTTTAGGAAGATTAAGAACAAAAAAAGCTTTGTTTTGTTAGAAAAAACACTTCGATTTTACTTAATTACTAGGGGTGTGTGGGACCATGGCTTTTTTCATGATAGAAGCTTCAAAATGCTGAAAAAAACACTTAAAATATGGAAATGTGCTGGGGATGGAACTTTGTTCATAACCCCCTTTTCCTTAACTACTGGTATGTATTTGAATAATTTACTTTTTAATTTATTACTGTTGTCTCTCTTTGAAAGAAAGCTTCAGCTAAACAGGGACAGTAAGGTACAAAATAGCAAGAAGAAAGGCTGAAATCTCTCTCTCTCTCTCTCTCTCTCTCTCTCTCTCTCTGCCACTCTCTTTCACCAACAACCTTATACATATATATATATATATATATATATATATATATATATATATACGCCATATATATATATATATATATATATATATATACTATATATATCAGAAACAAAACTGGAGAAAGCATTTTAGCATCAGTGATGCAATTTCCCTAATGCTGGTAATCTGAAATAGCATACAGTGATACCTTTAATATTCATGAAACCAGAAGTTACCATAGTTTCATTCCACACAGCATCGCAAATTTTATCCAATCTTTAATTCAATCAACTGAATGTTCAGGCCAGCGTCATTATATGTAGATAAAAGTACATAATACGTTTAAAATACTTCGTGTGAAACAAATTAGGTACTTTTAGTTACATTTAATGATCCTGACCTGAAAATTGACTGAGTTACAGGTAGGATAACTTTCGCGATTCTGTGTAAAACGAAGTGAAAAAGATAAAGCTGAAGTATTGATATGGCCTAGTCTTATGTTCAGCATCGAATTATGTATGGATGAAGGATGGAAAATTTACCCTATTTGCTTATTTGACGTATACAACGCATCGACTTATAGGCCGGCAAATACGGTATAACATCTCTTTCGTATTAGATCTAAACCTTTATGAATGGTAACACACTCTAAATTCCAAATATGATTTTTAACAAAGTCAGACATAATCATATTTGAAAAGAGTTTTAGTATCGTAAAATGTGTTAATTGGATAAACTATGGAAAGAAAATGATATATCTCTAAGTACGTCCTTTTGAGTTACCAAACATGTTAACAAACTCACAAAGCCTGACGAAGTCATACAAAGTAATAATAGAAACGTGTACTATTGTTGTACGGTGTGTTTCCTGCATAAATTACCAAAAGAAAATTATTAGGTTTGCAACATATACCGTAATGCATGACAGGTAACTGGGGGACATATTCCGAATGTGTAGAATCTTAGAAAGGCATGCAAAGCCTGACAAAATCGTAACTAATATGTTTATTAATATTTTACAATGCGTATATCCGATAAATTATCGTCATAAATGGCTATTTTTCAAACAGGCACAGAATGTTATAAAGTGGCTTAATGCAAATGTGTATTATTGATGTGAAAAATGAACCACCAAAAGCAGAATTATATGAGTTTGTCTGACTTGGTTATTATCCAAATTCGGAATTTATCTCCCAATTCGCAGTCATTAGTGGGGCATATGTTTAACCCTTGTCTTTTGGTTTGAAAATGAAAGCAATATACTTGCAAGTAAATATCCACTTTAAACTCTCATCCTTCCATTTTCGTCTTAAGTATACTAGCAATTCCAATCCATGTCACGTGCTCGTAGTTATTGATCTCTTGGTCTTGGGGCCGAGGAAGACATGTTGTGCGGTCTCATCGACGATGGACGCGCATGTGGCTCCGGAGTCCGAATTCCGATGCACACAGGCGGTTGCAGGTGGGGCATGGGGCACCAGTGGTTGGGGGTGACTGGGACGCAGCTCTGTGACGTCTCTCACGAGCTTCAGCAAGACGCATGCGGCGGTCAGCTTCGAAGGTGGAACTGGCTTTTCTGGTCAGGGCTTGCCAGTGACTTCTGTCTGAGGCAGCGAGCTCGAGCTGGTGAGGTTGAAGGTCTGCCCATTTGATGTGCCTCTTGAGGTTGTCTTTGTACCTCTTGCGAGGGCGGTATTGGTTTCGGTTGCCCTGGGCTAGCTCGCCAAAGAACAACTGCTTTGGGATTCTGTTTTGATCCATGCGAATGACATGGCCAGTCCAACGAAGCTGGGCCTGGATTAGTTTGGTTTCGATGCTTGTTGTGTTGGCTCTATCAAGGACTTCCTGGTTGGGGATTCGGTCCTGCCAATTGATCCGTATGATGGATCTCGGGGAGCTCTGGTGGAATTGTTCCAACTGACTGATGTGCCTTCGGTAGACAGTCCATGTTTCACAGCCATACAAGAGAGACGTGAGAACAACTGCATTGTACACCATCATCTTGTTGACAGGAGTATGTCCTTGTGCTGCAAGACCTTGGTTCGGAGTCGTCCGAGTGCTTGGCTGGCTTTTTGGATCCTCGCAGTGATCTCTTTGTCCAGGGAGCCATCACTGGATATTGTGCTGCCTAGGCATTTGAAACTGTTCACAGTCTTCAGCTGCGTATCACCAATGGTGATGCAGGGTTGTAAAGGGACGGTGTTTGGGGAGGGCTGGAAGAGGACTTCTGTCTTTCCTAGGCTAATTGTGAGTCCAAACAGATTGGAGGCTTCAGAGAACCTGTCCGCAATTGCCTGTAGGTGAGCCTCTTCATGGGCCATGAGGGCACAATCATCTGCAAAAAGTGCTTCAGTGATGAGTCTTTCTAGCGTCTTGGTTTTTGCAGCTAGGCAACGGAGGTCAAACACTGATCCATCCAGGTGATATCTAATGTAGATACCAAGGTCAAGGTCACGGATGGCATGGAGCAGTACCTGCGTGAAGAAGAGGTTGAAGAGTACCGGAGCGAGTACACAGCCCTGTTTGACACAGTTAGATATGGGGAATTTCTCAGAGGGTTCACCGTCTGAGAGAATCTCTCCAGTCATGTCATCATGGAAGAGCCGAATGAGGTTGGTAAACTTCTGAGGACAACCAAGTTTCTTGAGTACTACCCACAGTGCGTCTCTGTTGACTGTATCGAATGCCATCGTCAGGTCCACGAAGACGGCATGCAGATTCATGTTCTGCTCGAGGCACTTCTCTTGGACTTGTCTCACTGCGAAGATCATGTCAACGGTGCTGCGGTCTGGGCAAAAACCACAGTGAGACTCGGAGAGGTTATCTTCTGACACTGCCACAATAAGCCTGTTGAGAATGATGCCAGCAAGTATTTTGCCAGCTATGGAGAGCAAGGAGATGCCTCTGTAGTTACTGCAGTCCACACGTGTGCCTTTATTCTTATAGAGGGTCACAACTGATCTGTCGCGGAGGTCATCTGGCATCTCCTTTTCCGTCCAGATGCTGATTAACACATCGTGGAATGCCTCCAGAGTCTGTTCACTGAGAGCCTTGCACACCTCCACTGGGATGCCATCCTTTCCAGGTGACCTGCATCAGTTCATTTGTTTAATGGCCGTCCTCAACTCCTCTATCGTTGGCGGAACAACCAGTTGGTCGTGCATTAGCTGTTGGGGTATTTGGTCGAGAGCAGATTGGCCAACCGATGAAGGCAGGTTTAGGAGCTGGCTAAATTGTTGTTTCCACCTGTCTTTAATGTCAGCCTTGTCCTTTATTAGTGTGCTGCCATCTTCATCAAGCAAGAGAGCAGAGCCAGACTTTGAGGGGCCAAAGATTGACTTGATGGCACTGTAGAACTCTTTGGAGTTGTTAGTGTCGGCATAACGTTGCACTTCATCAGCTTTCCTTTCCCACCACTGGTCATGCATCTTGCGGAGATCTCTCTGAGCATCTTTGTTTGGGGATGGAGTTTGGGTCATTCTGCCAGTCCATGAATGCTTTGTTCTTTCTGGCAAGCAGATCTTCAATGGCACCGTTGTTCTCGTCGAACCAGTCTTGATGGGTTCGCTTCCTGGGGCCCAGAGTCGCCATAGCTGTCTCTCTTATCATGTCCCTGAGCTTGTTCCATTTCTCGGAAGCATTTACACGTATAGGTCCGTTGGTAGGCAGCTTGTCATCTAGGCTCTTCTGGAAATCGAACTGGGTGGAAGACTGCTGAAGTTTGACAATGTTGAAGGCTGTGCTTATGCCGCCTTGGGTGATGTAGGGGAATGCGCAGCTTTAGGGTAGTTCGGACAAGTCTTTTGTCTGTCCAGCATTGCGCTCCTCGCATGGCCTTGGTGATGAGGACATCCTGGGCATCGCGCTGACGGACTATTACATAGTCGATTAAGTGCCATTGGCGAGATCTGGGGTGCATCCATGTGTTCTTGTGTTTGTTCGCCATTCTGAACATTGAGTTTGTTATGAGGAGGTCAAATTCTGCGCATTTGCTGAGTAAGAGCAAGCCGTTGTTGTTCATCTTGCCGACACCGTGCTTGCCAAGTACACCTATCCATCGACCATAGTCGCAGCCAACACGGGCGTTGAAGTCCCCCAGTAGTATGATCTTGTCGTCAGCTGGAACTGAGCACAGTACAGAGCTGAGGTCCGCATAGAACTACTCGATGGTTTCCGCTGGGCTCGTGAGGGTATGGGCGTATGCGCTGATGATTGTTCCGTGGCGTTTGTGGCTGATAGGTAGCCGCAATTTCATTAGCCTCTCATTGATGCCAACAGGCAGGTCCGGAAGCTGCTTCAGAAGACTTTATTTGATAGCCAGGCCGACTTCGTGGATCCTGTCTTCGTTTTGGGCTTTTCCTTTCCAGAAGAAGGTGTGTCCGCTTGCTAGCTTAGTCAGAGAACCCTCCTCTACGAACCTGATTTCACTCAAGGTGCAATGTCGATATTGTAGCGTAAAAGCTCCTTAGCAACTAGGGCTGTTCTCCTGTAAGGTCTTGATGCGTTCTCTTTGTCCATGAGAGTACGGATGTTCCATGCTCCAATAAGAAGTTTTTCTCTTTGATGGTTTCGACCGCAGATATAGATGATCTTGCCAGCCGCGGCCAGCTGGCCAGATTTTGAAGTACAGGCTATTTTTTAGGCCACTTTTTCTAGGCCCCTCCCTATATACGGTGAGCAGCGCTGTCCTGAAAGGTCTGCTCAGTCGCCCTGGATGCTGCCGAACTGTTCCGCTGACCTGGGTACAGAGCAGAACGACCACTTGTCCAAGGGCCGCCTACGTGCAGGTTTCTGACTACAACTCCCAATGGTCATCTCCACCTGTTGCTTCGCCAGTGGCCCATCGCCGTAGGACTTTGGTAGGTGCAGGTAGCGAATGATGAGTGTGATGATGGGTATGAATGATAAGTGAACAACATAACCTGTGTGTGAAGGAGATTTAAGTGAAACGGCCTTTGCACAGAGACAGCCTCAAGATTCGTCACGGCTGGAGACTACTTCGGCTGCATCGGATGGCCATGACGTCTTCAGTGCCTTGTCATGCCCTGCGCTCTCCACAAAGCGTTTGCAGATTCGCCTTCGTGGCCGTTGGATCGCTCAGTTGATCTCCTCCGTCCAGTCTGCCGAAGCTGTCTTTGCATGCAAGGATAGGCAAGATCCCAACTGACCGAGGGTTTGAGACTCGGCGGCTACCCTCAACAGAGGGCTATTAATAGAGTGGCTGCAAATCACGTCAACAGTCCTACAATGTAAGACGTATCACGTTATTTATGTTTTAGACGCCCAAAACTTGAATATCCGCGTCGAGGTCTTACATGTAGGACTAGTCAACAGTGAGCCGAATAATGGAGAAAGTGGACGCTTGAAATGATTGCATTCATCAATTAGCGATTAAAAACTGGTCTACGTATATAAATATACACCATTTGAGCATACTTTAGTGCATTTGAGTAAAAAGACGTGCCTTTATAGAACAGTTCGTAAGTCAGTCTTACCAATACTGTTAACCAAGAAGGGAACAAAGCATTTCGACCCCAAGACATTTCAAACCCAAGAAATTGCCAAAGACATTTCAACTCCAGTCATGGGACAATTCGACCCCAATTCATGCATTTTTAAGACAATAATTAGCACACTGCTAATGGCAATTCTCACTAATCCTACGATTATTCACTGATGTCTGCAATCATTAACTTAATAAATGTGACTTTAATTATTATTAACCGTTGACATCTTCTTTTCGGCGACTTAGCGGTGTGTTGGGATCTTCCTCATCAGTGATGACGAAGATCCCAACACACCGCTAAGTCGCCGAAAACTATAATTAACCATTGACATCTTTTTTTTCGGAGACTTAACGGTGTTTTGGGATATTCCTCATCACTGATGACGAAGATCCCAACACACCGCTAAGTCGCCGAAAAAAAGATGTCAATGGTTAATTATAATTAAAGTCACATTTATTAAGTTAATGATTGCACATTAATTTGAATAAAAGAAATCAAATTTACCACACACTGTAAATTTGTATTTTAAAAAATCCAATTTAAAAAAAATTATTATCACACGGTTATTCACTGATGTCTACAATTAAAGAATCAAAATAAATCGCTAAATCGCCGAAAAAAGATGTCAGCAATTAATAATAATTAAAGTCAGTTTTATTAAGTGGATCAATGCATGCTAATTTGAATGAAAAGAAAAAAGTATGAAAATTAAACGTACCACACGCTGTAAATCTGTATAAAAGAGCCGAAAATTTTCATTGCATGCCAATTTTTATCCTAAGCTTTAATAATTTTTTTTTTATACTTGTGTGTAAATTTTGGATTAGTTAATAGTAAATACAGTTTATATTGTTTATATTTTTACATTTCGATCAGATATATTTTGGTATAATTCTAAATGAACTGTGTTAACTGTGACAATAGTGTTTTGTAAAATGCCATAGGCATGTCAGGCCTCGCCAACTTGCTTTGGCTTGTAATAGATGTGGGAAATGGCAGCATCGCATCTAACGATTCATTAACTTTCTTTTTAATTCTGTCTGTCAGTCTTCCTTTCTTAAATATTTATTAATTCACTCACTCATTTATTTACTTATTTATTTATTTATTTACTTATTTCTAAATTTCTGAGTTGAACTTACTGGGTAGCATAGATATGACTTGTATATTCATTAATTTTAGATATAAAAAATACATATAAAATGATTATATTCCTTCAAGCTTACCAACTTCATACATTTCTAGAATTTGTTTATTTTTAGAACATAATGTAAATAATTAAATATCAAATAAGTTAATGATTAGCAAAAAATTCTTACTAATTTAAATATTTCAGACTGACTCCAAAATTGTTTGTAGTATTTGTGAAGTATTAAATGTCTGACTTTAAATACCAATATATTATGTTCTGTAGCTTCAAAGCCTTAACAGGTATTTGATTTGCAAATTAACTATTACCCAGAATGTATTGGCAAAATCTTCTTTACAATAAATCAATACAACGATTACATATACGTATAAATTCTTAATATTTAACTTTCCAAAACACAATATATATTTTATGAATAGTAGTATATACTAAAAAAATACAAAAATGTTTCAAATGCTTCGACATAGAATTAAATTGTTTCTAAAATAAATCAAATCTAATGTCTTAAAACATTGAAATTATTCCACTGTGGCTTTAAAAGAAAATCTTTCAAAGGTAATATGTAATTTCTCTTACCTGTAGGAAAAGGAAAGCAAACACTGAAGTCTTGAACCAAACTATTACTAAAGACTTGCATGGTTTTACTTATATTGTGATCTCAGGCAGTGAGGAATGTGAGTTCACTTCCAGACAGGTAAACTGGACTCACCCCTGCACTTCGGAGTTCAGAAAAATTACCAGACCTGTTTCAGAAGATTTACAAAAACGTCCGAACTTGTATGATAGCACCTTCCATTTTCCATAAATGGCCCTATAGTTTGGCAGCTCTGGATTTAACAGTTCATGACCTTCACATAATCTCTTTTTTTTTTCTTGTCACATAAGTATACAAAAATTCATCTAGCCAGGATCCTAGAAAAATTTACTGAATCAGCAGTTGCTGAGCCAACATCCAAATTTATTGAATTAGCCTGATATGATATCTTTGTATCATGTTACTGAATTAGCTAACTTAGAACACAGGATGGATTTTTGTAATATTTTTATGCAATGTTAGATGTATTGCTGTATTTAAGCAACAATCACAATCTTTATTAACATGATACAAATTTAAGTTACAACAATAAAAAAAATGCATTTTGTAAAACTTCAATGAAAATTCAATCTTCACATTTATATTAAGTGCATAAATTTGTGTAAATCATTTACCTGTGATTCTTAACATATTGATCACCAATAAAAATAAAAGAGCATGACTTTTTCTTTTACATATTAAAATTTGTTTCTTTGAAGTTGACATTCCATTCATTGGATTAATGCTTAATATTTGATCACTTGGTTCCTTAACGAGGTATGAACGAAGCAAGCCATTAAATACCTTTCTGTTTCTTACACCTTACTTGTATAATATAACTAGTGTATCTTTTCAACAGAGTTATATTTATTTGTTAAAAGAGTGATAATCCATATGGTACAAGAACTGCAATTTATTTTTCTTCTTTTAATTATATATCATACACGAACTTACTTATTCTTTAACTTTTAACATTGTTGATGTTTAGATCCAGTTTAAATCCTCACAATATGCATCCGGTGACACATGCTTCTTTTGTGTGTAAAATTTGAATGGCTGACCAAGTGGTCTTTGTTGTATTTGATCTTGCTCATAGAACAAAAAGGTCACTGTCTGTGTTGCATCATTATATGACCACACGTAAACACAATAAATTAAGCTGGGGTCGAATTGTTGTGGGGTTGAATTATCCTTGGGGTCAAAATGTCCAGGCTGAATCGTCAATGGGGTTGAAATGTCCGAGACCCATCAAGAATACCGAAGTCACAATAAGTCAACCTTATATTATTCCATTTGTATATTATTTATATTCAAGGAATGATCTGGTTTTTTTTAACCAAAAGGACATTTTCGTGCAATTCAGTTTTTGTCTTTTCATGTTGGCTGCTAGTCCGATAAATCAACTCCACAAATCTGCATTGATACTGATGGACAGTATCAATATCATTATAGGTGAGGTGCTGATTTATCGACCTAGTTTGCCTGAAAATTTAACATTTAACTAGCTTAACTGACTGTTTAGAAATGACAGAATTAATAGGAATAGTGAAGTGCTTTATAGAGTGGCTGCTGTAATGGGACCCATGTCCATACCCATATTATGAGGGATAGTAGTATAGTGAGTTTTTTTAGCGAGGCTGTAATTGGAACCATGGCCCTACCATAATAAGAGGAACAGTACAAATTATGAGAGGCAGAGGTATAATGAGGGCCTATATAGTGAACTGCTAGAATGGGTACCCCCCCACCATATCCATATTATGAAAGGTTGTGGTATAATGAGGGATAGTATAGTGAACTGCTTCAATGGGTACCATAGCCATATCCAAGAATGTATCCATGGCAATACCTATATTATAAGAAAGGTTGTGGTATAATGAGGCATAGTATAGTGAACTGCTTCAAAGGGTACCATGGCCATATCCAAGAATGTATCCATGGCAATACCTATATTATAAGAAAGGTTGTGGTATAATGAGGGATAGTATAGTGAACTGCTTCAATGGGTACCATGGCCATATCCAAGAATGTATCCATGGCAATACCTATAAGGTTGTGGTATAATGAGGGATAGTATAGTGACTCAGCTAGGGATTGAACCCACGACCTCCAGCATCCGAGGCGGACGCTCTAACCACATATGAGACCGCTCTGGTGGCCTAGTGGTTAGAGCGTCCACCTCGGATGCGGGAGGTCGTGGGTTCGATCTCCGGTCGAGTCATACCAAAGACTTACAAAAATGGTACTAACAGCTGCCTTGCTTGGTGCTCAGCATTAAGAGGTCAGTGTTAGGACTGGTCGGCCTGGTGTCAGGATAATGTGACTGGGTGGAACATCATGCTACATGTCTGCGGCATGATGCCCCAGTGCTAGACATCACTATAAACTGTCCCACTGCAGACATCGTAGCGATATGACTGAAAAATTGTTAAAGCTACGTTAAAAATTATAATCACATCACACATCACATCACTAACCACATACGAATGAAACCATGTATTTACAAACCAATACTAGAATAGGACCTATTCACATTAGTGCTGGGGATACTATGGGATGACAGACTGGTAGGGTGGTTAGCCAATCTGATTAAGCTCTTCACAGTCCTATGCATGCATGTCAAGTCTCCTGAATTGTCTGGTCATCTTTTGATTTTTGACCCCATCTTTAGGTCTACTGATTTACCGACGTAAACTCCCAGAAATAAAAAGCTGCTAACCATAGTCATTTCCAGCAAAAAACATCAACTACCAAGCATAGGCATCTCCAGCAAAAACAACATCTGCAAAGCACAGGTATTTCCAGTTAAACCAACATTCAATAGACTGTTTACAACTATCTTAATCCATCAATGAAGATGTTATTAACCTAACAACCAGTGAAATCGTGGCTTGTACCATGCGCAGATGCAGTTTTATACACGTCAGTAGTTTTACTTGTCACTATTTCAAAATTGAGTAATGTGTCATGTATAACAGATGTAGGCATCCTGACAAGTATAAAACCAGTCCTTGAACTATTTTAAATATAATAATTTTGGTACCATGTTAAAACATACACTAATGGATTAAAAAAAAATATGCCATTGAAAAAAAAAATATATATTGCTAAGTTCAACAGTGCTTGTATAGCTGAATTGAAGTATGTGAAGCTTATTGAAATGGAAGAAATCTTTGTGTACTGCACACAATTTGAACATGGAGGAAGGACATAATCTTACTAGGACCACAGTGGAAAGTTAAGTGGAAAAACTGCCATCATTAATATCGTGTAAGATTAATGCAAAGTGTGGCTGTTTTGAACTCGAACCTTCAAGTCACTTGTATATTGCTGCTAAAAGAGCTTCCCTACAAGACTGAAACATCACGTTGAAAAAAAAATTGAGTGCTTGAGGTACCAGCTGTGTCACAAGTTTTTGAAGTATATACAGTGATTTTTATGAAGGTTCTTAAATTATTTTTTTTGAGATTAAGAAAATAACATACAAGAAAATTAATAAAAATGAGTAGTATTCATTGTAGTTAATTTACTTTGTTTCGGTACAATGTGCACTTTTGTGCTTAAGTTTATGACAAAAATGGTCATTATGCAAATCTCCCTGATTTAGACACAATCTCCATGTTTCAATCCCAGAAAAGCTGGCAGGTACGCCTATGTATTTTATGTAGAGATCTGATGGACAGCGATAAGGGGTCATGTTCTGTTGACCTTGTGGCTCACCAATCAAATCAGTTTTCATTTTTCTGAAAGTGACAAACATCATTTGGAATACAATGTACTAATGACAACTCCCCCAACACTTAAATGCAATGCTTGATCTGATTTGGTACAACTAAAATAAGCAGAATTCCAAATGTCACCAAAACATTAACTACCACATCTCCACAAAGCCAATTGCTAGCATGCTATGCTAATGAGCATAAGCACATTCTAGGCTTACTGCAGACACTGGTTGTAATCATTAGGTAGATAAAAGGTACCTTAAGTTGTAAATAAGAAAATTCTATAAAACATAAGGTGCTCCAAGCTACTAGCACCTAATTAGCACTACTGTATACTTCACTCACTTTGGTCATGAAGGCCTTATCTTTATATAGCAGAAATCTTTTTATCCTAACTTATTTATCCGGATTATTTGTTTTTGTGAACTGCTGTACTGTATATTAAAAGTTATTCCCCAACACCCATTAATTCAAAATATTTTTGTATCCCTGTGAAATCTGGATGAGCATGGTTCCACTGTTACAAAGACAACATTGTACAAGTTTGGAATGATGAAGTCAAAGGCTCAATACATCAATGTTAAACTTCATCTAACAATCATGCGACATGGTCATTCATCTCTAGTTATTGTTACAAATAAGTAGAAAAATAAAAAGAAATAAAAACAAATCTGGAAGATATTTTATGACACTACTTTATTCTTCATATGTTCCAGATATCGAATTTTTCTTATGTAATAAATAGACATTCACAACAAAAAGCTTAATACATCAGCAATTATCACATGTTCATTAATAATTGTTGTCTTGCACAAATTTGTAAAGACTTTTACACCTATTTAATCTTACATGGTTTATCTGGCATTCAGTACATGGTGAATCCCAATTTCTATATTGTACACCCTGACTTGAACTATGTAAGTGCTTTCACCGACATACATGCATCAATATTCTTAGATGTACCAATCTGAACTTTTATAAAGTTGTTTTTAGATCCATTCACAGTGTTTGCTAAAAGTAGAGTGGATATGTACTAAATACAAAACTGCATTTGTACTTTGTTCCAAGTCGGTCAAGATGAGAAACTGTCTGATATTGTGCATCCTTAAGCCATAACAAACTCAATTTTGACAAACATGGAACAAACCATGCATATAGTTTTGTCTATATATTGTTTAATGCATACATATTAATGAAAAAGCTTTGCAAATGCAGCAGTGTACACATTCTTTACAAAACCAACCATGGACTCAATGAACGATATGAAAGAACAATTTGACCTTACATATGCACTGTTGGATGCAAAAGGTTTTCAGAAAAATTATATGTACTGCATTAATGCAACAAAGCTCTATTTGCCTTGTATATCAGTAAACAAAATGACAATGACAATGTACTATTGTGGCTAAACCATATACTGAACATCAAGAAAAATTAAAAATATAAGTTACAGACCTTAGATACACACAAAAAAGTGCAAAAAGTTTACAAAAAACATGTTAAATGAAATGATGAAGCTACAATTTTGTAGCAAATTAATATCCTCAGCTGCCATGTCATAAAAAGAGATGTTTTGTTAAGTATTTAACCTAAATGTGAAGATGATACCGGTCCACTAATTGTATATTTTATACAGTTTTAATACAAGGCTGAAATACTAGCATATTTCAATTGTAAAGGGAGACAAGTGTACTGAACTGACATGGTGTTGTTCTTTCTGCCAAGTTACATATGCCATGAGTGGTGGGGGTGGGGGTAACAAAAGATGGGGGTCATTTTGCATAATTGGCAAACTATGTGTTTTACCAAAAAGTGTACCATTTTAACCGCAGAAAAAGGGGGCCAGATCAAATTGAACCCCTGAATCACCCTTCTGTCATTGCAGTTGTTGGAGGATATTTTATCTAAATTTGGAGAGACCAGGAAAGAGGAATGGAAAATTTTGACACTGACATATTTAGACAGTGTCCTACAGCAATTAATCAAGTGTGCCAATAAATAATATCTCTAAGAGTTTATAGTATCATCTGCAGTGATATTTATGCCCTTGAATCAAATGGAATTTTTCACATCTCGTTATGAAATGTCTATCCAAAATATGCTAAAAATACAGCTGCCTTACAAGAACATGATATAGCTTTTTTTTATATTTTCATTAACAGCTCACACAAATGCCTGAAAGTCTTGTAGTCATTATTTTAGCTCACTATAAACACTGTTGCTGGCAAAACAAAATCAAATTTAATTCTGTATCAAAAGTGTGATTATAGTAGAAAGTATAGATCTAATTATACTTAACCTTGTTGTGATGCAAGAAATATTCCATCAAAAGAATGGAATATGCATATCTTACACAGAGGCATATTCCCCATATGATATTAGACCATGCTATCTGCTAATTAATTCAAACTGAAAATATACCAGTATATGCTTCATCTGCTGTACTTAATTAAATCCAAAAATATACCAGTATATGCTTCATCTGCTGTACCTAATTGAATTAAAAAATGTACAGTATATGCTTTATCTGCTGTACCTAATTAATTGAATTAAAAAAATGTACCAGTATATGCTTTATCTGCTGTACCTAATTAATTGAATTAAAAAAATGTACCAGTATATGCTTTATCTGCTGTACCGAATAAATTCAATTAAAAAATGTACCAGTATATGCTTTATCTGCTGTACTTAATTCAATTAAAAAATGTACCAGTATATGCTTTATCTGCTGTACTTAATTCAATTCAAAAATGTACCAGTATATGCTTTATCTGCTGTACTTAATTCAATTAAAAAATGTACCAGCATATGCTTTATCTGCTGTACTTAATTCAATTCAAAAATGTACCAGTATATGCTTTGTCTGCTGTACTTAATTCAATTAAAAATGTGTCAATATATGCTTTAGCAGGAATATTTACTTTGATAATATAATGGGCAAAATTTGTATTGTATGATATGCATGACACATCACAAGCATATCATAAATGGCATCTATGGTAGTAATTTACTGATTTGATTAATGGCACCCATACAAATGGCATTTCTTAAATGGCTGTCAGGAGCTTGATTCTGAAATATCACTCTCTGAAATGTAAAAAATTTGAACATTTAAATTTACATTTCATACCAATATTCAGGAGAGTATTTCATCTCTTCTTGCAGGCTGCAACACATGTCAATTCCACAGTGAAAAAGATTCTATTTACTTTTCTGTTTGCAGATCAACAGTTTTCTTGTTATAGTGAGTGCTGAATATTTTGTAATTTCACTTCACATGCACAGAAAGGCAAAATGCGTCTTATTCTGCATCTTCTTTCTATATTTTGTACATCGTTAGACATTAATCTTGTTATGTGCAAAGTCAAATATAAAGAAATAGGAGAAAAATATCAAAGTTCTTTTTGTATTGACTTACATACTCTTTCTTCTTTGGAACCAATTATATCAGGCTATGCTTGCAGCATTTTGTAATGTGGGTCCATCAAGCCTACATAATTTTCAGCTCATGTTCTGAACACTGTCCAACACTAGATGCCTAACAACTTAACAAAAGCAGAAACAATATATAAAAATATACATATCCTTCGAAAATCTAATAATACTGTAACTTAGTATCACCAACTTCATTAAACAGATTATCTATTATACTGTTTGGAAATCCCCTATCATTTAGTATCAAACAATGGGGAAAATTAACAGCAGAAAATGACATCATATGCTTATATGAGGATATGCTTGATTAAACGTAACATGCAAAACAGTGCTCTGCCCTGCTGAGTCCATCTGTTCCAAGGAACATATTATATCCATTTCTAGTAATACCCACTAAAACTATATGCAATTCAATGAAATTGTGACTGCAATCAAGTTTTTGAAAATTAGATGTCAATTGCAGTTTGTGCCTCTTTTCAAGCAAACATATCTCTGAATAGCAAAGGTGAGCGACTTTACTCATTTCCTGCTTTTGGACTTTTGTCAGCAGCATTATAATACTGTATTTTGGTGTGTATAATGCACACTGCTATATAGTGTGCACCCAAATTTGCAGCCTAGAATGAGATTTTTTAAAAAAAAACAACTTTGTTCTGCCAAATAATACATAAAAAAATCCTGTTAATTTACCCGTTTTCATCCTGTGACAATAGTCAGCCATTTTGGACTGTGCACTGATCATCATCTGTTACATGTTTAAAAGATATAACAAAAAAGTGCAATTTTAAAATTATATCACTCTGATTTTATGGCTGGCTCTTAAAAGGCCATTATAAGGTTCACCTTGTATATAGGTTTCAGCCTGTTGCATCAAATCCCTCACATTCCTCTGCGACATCATCATTTTTATAAAGTTAATGTGTGTCCTCATCTGTCATTCTTCACTAACAGAAGACACTCCTACACTGAACTTCATACCAGCAGCTCAGTTACCATGTGCTTCTGCAATGAGGGTTAGCCTGCCTATCGTAGCGGTGTTGGAATTTCTTCCAAGGCCCATGTTGATACTCTGACTATATTCATTCCAATTCAAGGCTGAACACAAACGACTGTGAATGTTCAGGTCTAATATTTATCTGATTATTATGACACCTCTGAAATATATTTCACTGTCCACACTAGAATTTACCAAGAAATTACATCATAATTATATCTGGCACATCAAAGCTTTAACTGGCACTGATTACCTTCAAAAATTTCATGCAGGGTCATTTAAACATGGATCAATTTGTAACAAAAAAGTATCTAAATATATTTCATTCCAATCTTCAATAAAGAATTAAAAAATGAAGAACAAATTAGGTTAACAGTTATTGAGTACTGAACATTTATGAATAAGGCAGTCATATTTATTCCACTGCATTGTGGCAGTTTGCACAGATTTGACATAAATATGACAGAATAGATCAAGAAGTTACACATTGATGTGAAATGAAATGTGTTTATTAACATAAACAATCAAAGAACAAGACTATTAATGCTTAATTCTCTTATAAGGCTAGTAAACAATTGAGTTGCAATGCAGTAAATTTATTTCACAAGATGTGAATCTGACATGTGTAGGCAACTTTAGCACCTTGATCCCTTCATCAGACTGACTGGGGGAAAAAATTTAATTTTTTGGTTCTTTTGTAAAACGCACACTCCTGACTGAAAATAAGATCCTAAGGTTTAAAAAAAATGCACATTATACATACCAAAATATCGTATATACTTGAAAAAGTGAAACTATTTTCTGATAGAACTGTTTATTTAGGGAAAAGATAGAATCTTTGTTTCAAAAAAGCTTGGTTTCCTGTCACAGCTTTGTTTTGCACTTAATCCACAAATGTCAAGAGCTGTACATTTTGATAGAGGGCTTTAAAAGACTAAAAAAAAAACGTGGTCTTGATTAAAGCGTAAGAATTAAGCTTGCTTGTTTGTATCTGCATGCACTAAAGATTTCAGCATTTTCTTTAGTTTCAGACCTCTGCATTTATGCCAAGTGTTAGCAATCAATAATTTACCCCGATCAACCGAATTACTGCAGTACACATTAGCTTGCCTGTTTGCATGAAAATAATGGAAGTGAATGTTGGTATAATCTTTCATAGAGATATATTCATTCTTACTCAATATTTTATCATGCTTTCTATATTTTATAAAATAAAATGACAAATCACAAAATAAGTATCCTCATATATGCATTTCTAATCAACCACAAAATATGATATCCACAAATTTAAATGTTTTAACATGGTTGTGTCATGCATCCTGATTTTTTGTCCCTTATTCTGTTCCCTAACACTACTCCAAGCATCAGCCATGCTGATGAACGGATAAAAATATTTAAGCTTCAGAAAACACTAGATTACAGATTAAAATTATTGTTCTGCACATGAATGATCAATTATTGTTCAGCCATCCTCCCTGCTATATAAACTGACAGTAACATTATTATATGTCCAACCGGCATTTTATTTATCCCCTTCCCCCACTCATGCACCCATTCCGTGAATCTTTGATTATTCTTGCTATACCATGGTTAGGTACATAATGCATTTGCAGTTATGGACTCAAGTACCACATAATGTCATGGCTCCCTTGTACTTATTTATCCAGGTAATTAGTTTTAGTCCCTGAAATACATCTGGTTTTTAAAAAAAATATCAAGAAAAATGTTCCCAAAAGACTAAAAATATGTAAAACCGTAATCTGAATTCTCAGATAAGTACATTTCAGGATCACTAAAATGCCACTATATATTTGTGAAAACTTGCTATGTTCACTCTTTTCATGTGTATCACATAAACAAACACATTTTCATTTCTGGGATTAAGACTATTTTTTTAGGATAACAATAATCTTCAAATTCTTAAGTTCTGGGATATAAAGATATAAAGTAAACCATTATTTGGCTATCCTGAGTTTATTAAAATGAGGAGGAGAGGAGTGTAATATGATCAGATTTTACTAAAACATTCATACACAAGTGCAAAACATATTTTTACATAATTTAATTTGGATTTTCAAAACATAATAAAAATCCAGAGTTTTGTCATGCATATGGATTAGACTTTCATTACCTGCCCAATAAAACTATACATCTTCCCTCAATGATGCTATAAACCACTGTCTAGTTGATGCTCACTAAGAAAACGATATCTAAATATACTAAGATTTATATACTACATCGGAAATGGTCATAAATTTATTGGTGGGTCCTCCACCTTCAAAACAGGCCTCAAGACAGAGAGATTCATGAAGATATGTTTCCTGGTAACTGAGCAATGCATCTTAAAATATATGGAAGGTCAAACGTATGTCCAACCACATGGAAATGAGAAAAGCCTGACAGGTGCCCCGACAGCTGAATCTAAAACTCTAATGTATATATCCCACCATCTAAAGTTCCATTATTAACAGTCTACAAACTATCGATAACAATATGTCTAACAGTTACAAAACCATAAATGCAATGTTTCATTTCTCTTCCTGGCTAGCCACCAGGAACTGTTTGCTCATTTATTTCCTTTTGAGTATCATGACATGTACATTCCTTTAGACTGGTCCCCGATTTACAGACTTGTGACATCTAGATTCAGTTTTTGTCAAGAAGCAGACTAGTCTTTGGTCTTCTCTTGTAGTTTGAGCTGCAGTGACCTGTTTTCTTGTGACAAACGAGCTATCTCCTGCCCCAGTGTGTCAAGACTCTCCTATAAGAAGAAAAAGAAGATAAGCAGTAGGCTTGTGAATTTGAGTTCTATGAGAATAAATTGATACTGTTACTGTTAACTTGAGTTAACCAAGGGCAATTACCTATGCTGGGTGTTCAAAATTAGGTTTTATTTTCATTCTACTAGTGCCAATAATAATACTATGAACAGTACTTTTTATACCTGCCACATGTTAATAGTCCTCTATGTAGATAACTTACATTTCTGAGCAGGAACCGCTTATTTCAGGTGCAGTGACTCTGACCTTTGACCTTTTGACCCCAAAATCAACAGACTTCTTCCCTGCCCCCAGTGTAAGTCAATCACAAAGTCTGGTTAAGGTTTGATTTTGTAGATCTACAGTGTTGTATAAAAACCATTTTTCTTCTTTAAGCCACAGTGACCTGACCTTTTGGCCCTCAAATCAAAAGGCTTCTTCCTAATCCTAGGTGCAAGCCATTCACAAAGTTTGGTAACTGATTATAGATACAAGTCATAGTGCAGAAACTGTTCTTCTTTTTTCGGTCAGTGACCTTGACCTTTGAATTTTTGACCCCAAAACTGATAGGGTTCTTCTTTACCTGATGTGCAAGCCATCCACAAAGATTGGTAACTGTAGATGATGGTACATGTAAGTTACGTAGAACAAACCATTTTTCTTCTTTCAGTCAGTGACCTTACCCTCTGATCTTTTCAACACAAAACTGATAGATTTCTTCCTTACCCCAAGTGTAATCCACCCACAAAGACAGGTAACTACATAAGGTAGAGAAACAGAACTGTTAGACTGACAAACATCAATACATGATATGCTCTGCATTATGGTGGATATATAAAAATTACAATTGTATAAACAACAGTTACCTATGACCTTGACACTGAATTATTTAGTTTATACCATTAACTGATGATACATTTATTGTTACATTTTCATCTTGTTATGCTAACTGGCTTATAATTACAGACTGGACACTGGAGTGAAAGTGCTGATTTGTTTTCAACTTGGAAAACAAGGCTCTGTCTGTGGTTCTCCCTATAGGGAACAAAATCAAGACCTACAGATTTATCAACAAAATATTCAAATACTGAACTCTACCAACAACTGATGAGAAAACCAACGGAATGGGCAAAGAACTTTAGAGTGATAAATATGAATTTTGAATCTGGTCAAAAATATTTCCCAAACTGATGATTACCTCTAATTTGACTGCTTTTAAGTTTCTTTAAGTGCCATACAATCTCTTATAAGTGGGATATATTTTTGTAAATTTTTTTGTTTTTTTTGGTTAATTACAACACCACTTTTACAACATTATTGACTATATCATGCTAAGACAATGAGAGCTATGTGCCTTTCTCAAAGACACACCTTGGCAGCCAAGTTAAGCTAGACTGGCCTTGGTGGGTATTGAGCCTGGAACCCTTGGACTTCCACCAACTGAGCTACCACAGATTCCTGGGATAAAATTAATGTGATAAATTATCACAGGTCCATGCTCTCTTGAATAATTACCTGTAATTTTATTGTTTTTACATCTGTCTGAGTCTTGCTACAGCAACAAGTAAATAGTGGGCTTTATAACTGAGACCTGAACTGGAGAAAATAGAGCCTTGTCTCATCTTTTTGTATAACACAATTTGGTTATATCTACTAAGGTAAATATATTGGGAGTTTTAAAATTAATACATCTAAAATGTTTCCTGTGTTTTTACACTCAACCCTGTAAATACACATAACATTTTAGTAAGCACAACATTTCAGCAAATTTAATAGGAAGGTAGTTCCACAATATAATTTTTGCAAAAAATGATACAATCAAGAATTAAGAATCAGTTACTAAACTTTAGATTAATAACTACTGTTATTATAGGATTAATGCCATTTTACAACATAGGTATACATGGTGGCTAGTATATTTGGTGGAAGAAGAACCCTGGAGAACCCCAGGAAGAACCAACAACTCATGTGAAATTTCTCAAGATTCAATCCCACATGGACAGAGGTGAGATGTAAGTGATGTGTAAAAGCAAACACCTTAGACCACTTAGCACTCAGGGCCCCCATCAGTAACTGCCAAACTGACTGTATTCACAAAATAATTATGACACTGAAATATTATAAGCATTGACCATGAACCTAATATGTTGTATTTTAGTAAATCTATTAACCAGGGCCAATATTAGAATGTTGTACATTTAGTGCCAAATAAATAAGAAATTAAGTCTGCTTCAACTTCCTAGGTGTGTCCAAGGAGCAACAGGAAGATAAAAATAAATATGTTGGGTTAAAATTACATGTACAAGTTATAAGTGTGTCCAATGAGCTGCAAGAAGTAACAGATAACTATACATCTGAGCCAACAATACATGTACAATTATGAATGTGTCCATGTGGCTATATACATGTACTAGTGTTTTATGGTACTCGGCACAATAGTGGCTATATGTTGCATACTAGAGGTCCAGTTTTAAAAAAAGGTAAAAAGGAAGAAATGCATTAAAACTTGAGGAAGATAAATAAACCATTCCAAATGAAATGAAAACATGATGCACAAGAAGATGAAATATGAATCTGAAGTAAAAATGAGCACGAAGCAACAGATAAATATATCTCTGGCCAACAACACATCAAGAGTAGAAAAATGCTGAAATTATATGGCTGCCTCAGGCAACCAGCTTTGAAAAAAAATTACTGCAACATAGGTTAATTAAAATGATGTAATAAAAATTATTCAATAACTTTTGTTATATAAAAAGCATCCAATATCTGTAACACTATTGGAAAGTGTTGTAACTGTTGACACACTTATTTGTTCAAGATCAGCAAATAAAAGGTAATCAACAATTTCCTTTTCCTTGATGCTCTTTTGTAGTTTGATAAATCAACTCCTAAACCTGTAACGGTAGTGATATGTAACCTGATTAAATGTCTTCTTGACCATCCATCTTACAGTAGCTGGCCACCCCTGACCAGAAACTTCTCTATCTTTTATGTTTATCTAAGTTTACACCATTATGGTTCATTTTATAGTTAACCCAATAATTTTATTCACGTACCTAAACTATAAAGTAAATACCATACAAGCCAATATATAGTATCCAAGAACAACTGCAATTGGTTTGATTCTTTTTACTTGCCATATTCCTTTAACAAAAGTTAACCAACAGAAACAAGAATCACATGCTCTACATCGAGTGCCCATATTTTCCATTGGCTAATGGGAAAGTGTACTACTTGATCACAGGCATTAAGCATGTCAAGTCAAAGATGAAAAATCGTGCCACCATTTATTGGCGTGTTAACCAAAAATGAACATTCATTGGTCTTGTTTCTTTAAGGTTTCATCCCCAGATGTAGTATAGACAGCAATTACTAAATCAGATCATGAATAATACATGTATGTGGACTAGTGTGGTTTCTTACCAATAAAAACTCACTCAACACTCTTTTCGTATGATCATTTAGGTAGCCAGTTAAAGGTACCAAGATTGACAATTTAATTGTCAATGTTTGTTTCTGGAAAAATATGTAATTCCATGATGATTTTAACATGATTATTTTTTTAACAGTGATTCTTTGACTGCCCAACTGGGCTTAAACATTGTGGAAAACTACTGCCCAGCATTAGTATTTGGTTGTCCCAGGCTCCTGGGCAATGGATTTTTCTACCCCTGATACATGCAAAAACATTATGAATGTGTCCAGAGAGCAGACAGAAGCAACATATAAATATACGTCTGGTCCTGGTCAACAATACAAGTAAAACTTATGAGCATCTCCAGGGAAGCAGGAAGCAACAGATAAACATATATCTTGCCAACAATGCACATACAAGTTATGAGATTGAATGGGATGAAGCGTGTCACTCAAAATGGGCAATTCTTTCCCTTAAATGATTTATCTTTTGCATCCAACTTTCTGCAGGGAATGGAATGAGACGTGTTTATGTGAAATTATAACGAGTCATTGAACAATGAGAAATGTCATTATAAACAAATACTAGTTCTGAAAAACTGACCTAAATACAGACAGATGGACATTGGTAGTACTACATACCCTATCAATGTCACGATGAAGCATAAAAATGCACAAAATATCTAACCTTGAGAGTGATGTTTTTCAGCAGTGTGTCTTCTAAAACTGCCTGCAGTTTTCTGTTTATTTCAAGTGACAAGTCGATGGTCATTGTTCCATCCATTGAGTGGGAGCTGTATAATGATCCCATGATGCTGTGCTTTTTGGACAATTCAACCTGGAAGGAGAGGGGTTTTATGGAACTGTTCTTGAAAATGCTTTCTTTCCTGTATTCCACAACAAATAGTATGATCTTGTGAACACTCTTCTAAATGAAGTTTGCAAACACATGCATAATATGGCAAGATTTTTTTTTCTTTTCTGTACAAAACACTGATGAAAGCAAGTTCTCAGTAACATAAATAATTCATGCTAATCTTTGACAGATATACACAGAAACAACATAAAATAAAATGTTTCCCAAAAATATGGCTATGATTTTCATTATCATTGGATAAACATATTTCCAGTATACTTCTTCAACCTAGCTGCTTTCAATAATTTACTTGTAATCGGAGATAATACAAAAACAAGGGTGCCAAGTGTGCTAGACATCACTCACCTGGCCTACATTGATCTAAAAGGCCGATTCAGTAACAAGGATGGTGTCTTGGTTTGAAAGACACCTATGTCAGGATAATTTCCAACTATCTGCCTTTATTAACTAAAGCTGGCCTAACTGGTGTACTGGCATCTTCTGTATCAAATGTGAAAGTGTTCAAGCCATGCCTACCAATCATATTTGGACTGATAAGGTACAACAGTTTTTGGAGACAATCATTCCTACCAAGCTGGATTTAAAGTGGACAACTGTTCTTGAGGAAAAGTTCAAAACAAGGTTTTCCACTTGGCTGCTAATGATTTGTTTAATTTGGTTTTTCTTTTTCATGGCACAGAAACACAAGTAGTACACTAAATGCGAAGGCAATTGGTTTAAAGTGCCTTGCCTGAGGACACACAATTGTAACCAACCTTTCCTAATATGATGGTAGAATTCAAACCTGCAACCAGTTGTTGCAAAACTGGGAAGCTAATTACTGAGTCACTGTAGCTAGTAGTTGCCAAGGAATCCAGTGTTGCTAGGGGAGCCAGCCTGCACATAATTTTGATAGAACACATCCTGATAAACATTCCTACCAAGTCTGATCAAAATCAGCTCAGATATTCTAAAGCAGCTGACAACAGGTTTTCCATGTGGTTGCTATGGAAGCTACACAATTGCTATGAAAACCAATCAGAGCATAATTTGAATAAATCATGTCCTAAGAAACACTCCTACCAAGATTGACTGAAACTGGCTTAGGCATTCTAGAGAATAATAAGTATAAAATTTTTCCAACTGGTTGCTATGGAAGCCATACCATTCCTAAGGGAGCCACCCTAGATATAATTTAGAGCATGCACTAAGAAACATTTCTACCAAGTTGGATCTAAATTGGCTAAGGTGTTATAGAGAAGATGTTACAAGTATGTTTTCCATTTTGGTTGCTATGGAAGCCAAACTGTTGCTAGGAGATTCACCTCAAACAATACGTTGGTAATACATGCCCTTAGGAGCATTCCAACCAAGTTTCATTTAACCTGGCCCAACGGTTTTTGAGAAAAGTTAAAATAACAATATTGACAGAAAACATAAAATAAGAAACAGTTCAAAGATGATGCATGCTGGACACAGGACCATACCAATAGCTTATTTAGTCTTATGGCCAAGTGACTTAAAAGGGTAAGGTAATATTTCCTGGAATTTGGAATAAAATAATTTTCTGTGCATGTTAAAATAACTTAAATTATGGTTGTAATGAATCCAAAATATTTCGGATACTTCATATCAAATTTGATGAAATAAGTTTCAAACATTTTTATATCTGTCTTACCGCTTAAAATGTAATACTTCCATTCAGTGCTGAATAGAAATTAGTTGGATCTTAAATGAATTTCAAACTGATATAAAATATAATATAAACATGAATAATGTCTATATCTAACATTCTGAAATAATCTACAGTGTAGTGGAAAAAGATATGGATGCAAAGTAATAACAACAGATTTTAAATGGTACCCCAAAAAATTTAATTTTAAATGCATCAAGCTATACTATTAAAGTTAGTATAAAGACTCTTTTACAATCACTTTTAAAGAGTCTTAAAATAATTAAGAACAGACTACTTCCATTGATCCATCATACATAACTGTCCTTCAAAAGTCTAATAAAGACAGCAATCCAAATAATGAATAGCTATAAATTTTAATTGAATACAATGGTTCATTCACAGCCCTGAATAAAAGCGATAATTAGATAATTACCGCTCAAACTTACTACATTAACTTCACATATTTGAGCTTTGCTGCTGTCACTTAAGTCAGTCTAGTATCAGTATGTTGGAGCAAAAATGATAGGCATGCAAGTTCAGAAAACAGTAGTCCACCACCAGGATAAAACTATAACACAGTGACTCTTAAGAAAATTAACTGGATATTAAAAATAGCTACACGAGTGTTTCATTGTAAGATTTATATGTATTAAATTACAATAAGAACTTAATTATAGTAGTACATGTATTTTTTCCACCAGTACTAAACAAAATCTGATACCCCAACATCAGGGACACATCTAATTTCAGATCAGGCCCCATCTGTATTCTAAGTGACACGCTTATTGGGCTTATCAAAAAATATAATCTGCCTGTATTCTAAGTGACATGCTCATTGGGCTTATAAAAAAATATAATTTGCCAGTATTCTAAGTGACGTGCTCATTGGGCTTATCAACAAACATAATTTTCCTGTATTCTAAGTGACGTGCTCATTGGGCTTATCAAAAAATATAATTTGCCTGTATTCTAAGTGACGTGCTCATTGGGCTTATCAAAAAATATAATTTGCCTGTGAAAACCTCAATCCTACCGACAGAAATGAAGAACTGTATTCTCAAGTTGTTTAAAGACTTGTAACTAATTAACACGTATCCCTTATGATCAGGACTGTCTACTTAACCATACTTCTATCAAAAACTGCCAACTCTGTGTACAAAGCAAAGCATGTGACCTATGGATTACCTATAATTAGTGCTTACTTGGCTTTAACATTCATGTGATTCTGCCAGCAGTAAGGCAAAATACCATTTTTAACTGTCTTATAGTTGAATCTACCGCTTTGAAAATTTACAGATTGAAGAGGGGGGGGGCAGTATTTTTTTATGTTTCATCTATGCATTAAAACAGCCAGAACCAATCAACCGGACACAAGAACTGTTCCAGCAGTTATTGCAACTGGTGCAGTGATGCATGGCTGAGTAATGAGATTAAGACAAACATGTATGCACAGCAAGATGTTAATTGATTACCTTATTGGTGCAATCTGCCGAGGTTAGGCCAAATGAAGGATGGTATCTGAGGTATTACGCATAATAAATGGATCAAATGTGGTCCTTTGAGTCTTTCGTTCAAAATCAGTTTGTCCTGTAGAGGATGCAAGATAAGAAAGGCCTATCCAAAAATTATTTAGGCAGTAACACACAAGTATTTTGATTTTCTTTGCCTTGTTTCATTGAGTTTGCTTTATTCGAGACATTTATAGCTAAAGCTTGATGCATAATAACAGAGTTGTTCATTACTTGAGCATACACTAGTGTAATGAAACAGTGGTTACACATAGTAAGTGGTACCTATGAACAATATTAAAAGTGTAAAGAGAACCTGTACAAAGCAATACACGCTTCAGATGTTAATGAACATCAACCCTGCTGATCCAATGGATATGGATATTGATACAGCAATTGAACAATGGCTGACATCAGAACCTTAAGAAAAACATTGCTTTATTTGAAATATTTTGAGATCCAAATAAACACAAAAGTCAATTTAATAAAATTTTGTTGATTTCCTTTCAAATTTGAAGTACAGCAGTTTCTAGGTTGTATTACAAATAATAGTTTTTTAAAAAAGGGCCCTTCTGTGCATATGAAAATGGGAGCCAGGGAGTCATCAGCACTGGGCCTATGTCTATGAATAATTTCCACAAGTGAAATATCAGCAATAACAATATATCCACAAGTGATGTTTCAAAAACTTTTTCAAGCAATCTGAAACCTATCACCTATGTATATAGTTATAAATATGCAAACATGTATTCACAATCTGAACATGGATGTGACAATATTTTGCCTCTCCCCATCCCCCTCCAAAAAAATAAATTAACAAACTAGCTATTGCCCATCAAAGGAATGGGAGTGATAAATTTCCTAAATAAAAATAAGTAGAAAAAATTTAAAAATTTCGGATGAGTGAGTTTTTAAAAAAGTTTGAACATAAAAATACAAATTTTAACTGTAGTGATTTACATTATGATTCATATTCTAGTCATTTGTGAGATAATTCATTATGTGCTTGTGGTGATGAGATAGAAAATGCATACCATTACATATTTACTGGCAAATACTATATATATAGCAGTGTAGAAAATTGGTTCAGAATCTAAATCATCCCCATGTACCAGAGACAATAAATAAATTGTTATATGGACCATATGACTTTACTAATAATAATTACTTAATTTGATAATCATCATTTGATTTGTTCCAAACATATATTAAAGACATAAAACACTTTACATAATAACAGAGAATTCAAAATTTGATTTTTCTCCTCAATTAATTACTGCTAATTTAATTTTAATTAAGAAGACATGATTTTCTTAATTTTTAGCCACAGAGTTCATTTTGGAGTACGTACTCTTGTCTAACTTCTGCCGTGTTCATTAATTTTATCATTAATTTATTAATGTATTCATTTCTCTTTCTCTCTCTCTCTTACCTATTTTGCCTAAATTGTGCTTGTTTACATTTAACTGCATTAAATCATGATAATTTATTGCCACTATCCATGCATATTTCATACTGATCTTTGGGGAAGAGCTTATTCTAAGTTGTGTGAACTTGTCGCATTTATGACAAAAAAATATGTTCAAACAACTTAACTAATATGAGTAAAAGAGAAATATAAGTCACAATGAGCATCTTTTGATGTAAGGACATGGTACTGATAGCTATGAATATTTTCATCAAATACAAGATTTTTGCATGAACAGTACCTAAGAAATGAAATCAAACAAAAATTAATTTATCCCAAAGTGAGATTGGAAGGGTGTATGTGTATTATGATTGGGTAAGCATTCTCGAAGAAACATATTTTACCAGGAAAAATTGGATTCTTCTTTAAATACATTACCCAATCATAATACCTTTGAAAAATAGGTAGGAGGTGGAGGGTACATCCCCTTACCCTGGAGATACCATCTCCGGTCCCTTAAAGTATTTGAGACAGCTTCTAGATAACATGGCTGGAGGGGACTCCATCTTTTGGGGTGCAGCTTCAAATAGGGAACAATTTTCCCCCACAAATCCAGTGGATGTCATGATGCTGCATCTTAAGAAGCTCTTGACTGACTGGGAAGGGTGACCTGTTGAGCTATGGATATAGGTCCAACCAGATCAAATTGGGCCCTTTGGGATTACAGATCACGGAGATAAAAGCCAGAGAATGTAGACTCCGACCTCCATCCACAGCCTAAATGATGTTGGTTGGCAAATAGTTCTGGTCAAATGCTAGACTGGTGGCAACTGCTCTAACTTTCTGAGCTGAAATGTGTAATAAGTACATTTCAGTTAAGGTTATTTCTCAACATGCTGGGCCAAAAACAAACTTAATCCAGGATAAGACAGTATGTTTTGATATATCCTCCTCTTCTTTCTTGAGAGGTAGAAAGTGACATAATATCCATTGACGCAATGGCCCAAACTGGGTCTTGTAGGCGGCCTTCAGCTGATGTATGCACGCTAGAGAGAGGTTTTATGACAAAAGTCTGGTCACCCAAAGAAGTGAGTCGGTATTTGGTGAGGAAAGAGAATGCCATCATATGTAAGAGTGACCCATGTTGTCTGAACTGCATGTCATTTGTGCCTGCTGATGCAGCATGGATTTTGCTAATTCTGCTTGCATTAACTAATGCCTTATCAAAGCAGGTCTTGTATGAAAGATGTACCCGAGATGCCCCTGTGGGTCAAAGGTGTCTTGTTCAGCCAGATTAATAACCAAGATAGGTTCCACTTTGGGCATACCGCTAACATTTTTGGCCATGTATGCTCAAATTGGAGAGAAAGTTGGATAAGTCCTTGTTTTGTCTGACATCTTCTCTTCAATGTCAGCAATTGTGGAGCAGTAATCTTTTATCATACTCGGTGCGAACTTTCTTTGAAGAGACAGAGGAAGTTAACTATTTGCAGCATAGATGCCTGGAGAGATATCATGTGTTCATTTGTGCATCACTGGGTGAAATCATATCATGTGTCTTTGTAGGCTTTCAGAGTGGAGGGTCATTTTGCTAGAGTTATTCTCTCAACGACTGGCTGTAACAACTGTTTATTTTTGATGGGCCTGTTTAATGTGACCCTGATGTACACATAGAAAATAATTATAGCCCGAACTGAATGTGAAGTTGCTTGGGCTCCCCCTGCACGTACCTAACTGTGTGACAACAAAGTGTTAGCAAACTGTAAAGGCAGAACTTTGTCAAGACGGGAAGAGAAAAAGTTGGAAATATAGACAGAGTAAACTTTCCTCAGAAGTTAAAAACTTCGCCAACTTGTGATAATATATCTTCCACGTAGATTCTGGCTTTTGTGAGGTCTCTCCTGATGACAGCATGCTTCTTGGCACAAGTGGAAGTAGTAACTGACTAATTATTAGACTTTGCTGCCAATCTTTATACCTATGGGGAGATCATTCTGCCTGACTCCCGCATAGGTCAGCCAACAACTTTTAGCTCTTTAACACAAAAGTAGTATCTGGGAGGGTTGGATTTGCGAGGTAGTAGCAGTTCTCCTAAGGTATTATGATTGGGTAACATATTTAAAGAATAACTGTCTAAACTGCATATTGTATTTCGCCTTGCGGACATACACTTGAATTCTTGTATGAGCTGATGCCAAGTATGAAGCCAAAATTACTCATCTGGCAACAGTTTTGAATGAAAATCATCAAAGACAGATGTAAAATTATTTAATGACCTTTCCGTTTGTCAGATTTATGATGAAGAGGAGAAGTTTGAGGGCAGGACAATGAACTTAACTGTATGCTCAAGTTTAGGCAATAACGTTTTTCTATAATAATTATATAATTATTATATATATGAGCTAATTTGTTTTAGTAATACCAAAGATGGCCTGAATAACATCAGCTTTTCAATCCATTTGCAAATTAATGACTTGGAAATGCAAGGTTTGTAGCAATACATTTTTTTTTCAGTCTACAAGAAGAACAATAATGACAGATCATATCCAGGTTGGACTGTAAAGGGTATTCTGATTGCTGGACTACAAAGGGTATTTTGATTGCTGGGCTACAAAAGGTACTTTGATTGCTGGATTACAAAGGGTATTTTGATTGCAGGACTACACAGGGTATTTTATTGCTGGGCTACAAAGGGTATTTTGATTGCTGGACTACAAAGGGTATTTTGATTGCAGGACTACACAGGGTATTTTATTGCTGGGCTACAAAGGGTATTTTGATTGCTGGATTACAAAGGGTATTTTGATTGCAGGACTACACAGGGTATTTTATTGCTGGGCTACAAAGGGTATTTTGATTGCTGGACTACAAAGGGTATTTTGATTGCTGGACTACAAAGGGTATTTTGATTGCAGGACTACACAGGGTATTTTGATTGCTGGTCTACAAAGGATATTTTGATTGCTGGGCTACAAAGGGTACTTTGACTGCTGGATTACAAAGGGTACTTTGATTGCTGGATTACAAACGGTATTTTGATTGCTGGGCTACAAAGGTACTTTGATTGCTGGATTACAAAGGGTATTTTGATTGCAGGACTACACAAGGTATTTTGATTGCTGGATTACAAAGGGTATTTTGATTGCAGGACTACACAGGGTATTTTGACTGCTGGACTACAAAGGGTATTTTGATTGCTGGACTACAAAGGGTATTTTGATAGCAGGACTACAAAGGGTACTTTGATTGCTGGACTACAAAGGGTATTTTGATTGCTGGGCTACAAAAGGTACTTTGATTGCTGGACTACAAAGGGTATTTTGATTGCTGGGCTACAAAGGGTACTTTGATTGCTGGATTACAAAGGATATTCTGATTGCAGGACTACACAGGGTATTTTGATTGCTGGGCTACAAAGGGTATTTTGATTGCTGGGCTACAAAGGGTACTTTGATTGCTGGATTACAAAGGGTATTTTGATTGCTGGGCTACAAAGGGTACTTTGATTGCTGGATTACAAAGGGTATTTTGATTGCTGGATTACAAAGGGTACTTTGATTGCTGGATTACGAAGGGTATTTTGATTGCAGACTACATTGGGTACTTTGATTGCTGGATTACAAAGGGTACCTTGATTGCTGGATGACAAAGGGTACTTTGATTGCTGGATTACAAAGGGTATTTTGATTGCTGGGCTACAAAGGGTACTTTGATTGCTGGATTACAAAGGGTATTTTGATTGCTGGGCTACAAAGGGTACTTTGATTGCTGGATTACAAAGGGCATTTTGATTGCAGGACTACACAGGGTACTTTGATTGGTGGATTACAAAGGGTACTTTGATTGCTGGACTACAAAGGGTATTTTGATTGCTGGGCTACAAAGGTTATTTTGACTGCACTGCACACACTCTGATATGTTCTTAGCCTTGTCACCGACTAGGACAACCCCTGCAACTCTATGAAATGGCTGCATTTTTTGGTGCTAGAATCCATGGTAACTCTTCATACATTCTACTGTAATCTTTGCACAGAATGGATTTATTGTAATTATGGATATGATCTCTCAAACCAGTCATGATACTGGAAATTACATGTACTCAGAAGTAATGTTTCTAAAATTTGTTTCCAAACTGGAATTATGGTTCTTGATAAATAATTTTTAAAAAATGCCAGCATCAGATCCTCTTATACATCCTTTAGTCATGAATACGGCTAGAGATGAAATGACATCAAATAATTATGTGCTCAGACTTGTCCACATGAAATACTATTTCACAAACATTATTTCAAGAAATTTATAAGGCATTAAAGTTACATGAAGCTTTAACTTTTATTGTTTACTCCTGAATATTTTTTTCACTCCCTAAAAGATTCCCAATATACCGTATTACTCTGTACCTCTATCACAATTTACAGCAATACAAAAATTCTGCCAGTACCGTAATAGGTATTATGAAACCCGCACCATACTGTTGCCCAGGATTAAGGAACGGTTTAGATACAGCAAGACTGTAGATATGTAAGGATCTGTATGAAAGCTTCCCAATCTGATGTGTCCTAGATGTGTCCTTTCTATTCCTTTCATCTCTCTTCTGAAAGAATCTCTTTTTCTGATGCTGTGCCTGAGGTAGATTTGTTTCTCTGTAGACCTGCTTATGTACTTCCTCCACCTGGCCATTAAAGAAGAGAATGGCTGCAATCTCAGTTTGCTTTTGTGGTGGTCTTTCAAAAGGTGCAAATGAGGAGCAATGCATCTCTTTATCAGAGCTGCAAATTAGCTGCTGCTATCAAAGCATTGGCCAGCATGTGCCATGCTGCTCTGTTTAGTACCTAGGGCATTCATGAGAGAGACTCCCATGTATGTCTGGTGGGTCTCACAGTGGGTGAGGATATGCTGTAGTCCACTAGTTTGAAAATTACCATTGGGAACAAGTCTAGCATCAAATCCACAGAGATGACATTCTATACCAACTGTTGTGTGGCACTGAAGGGCTTCTAGTCCATCATTACTGAAGACGGCTTTGACATTCCAAGGCTTAAAATGTCACTGTCTACTGCTGGGGTTTCTGTGTGAACATTGGCATGTGTGTCTTATACATTGCTCTATTAAAATTTCCAAGTCGCCACTGAAAAGAAAGGTCTTGTTACACTTAGGTCCTGTAACTGCCTCTCTAAACAGTGCCATCTTATCCTCCATAACATTGTCAAGTTCCATATGCTGGGCTAGGATACAAAATATGTAATCCACAAAAGCAATCACTTCTTGTATCATAAAAGACAGCATCTAAGCCTGACTGGTACGTTCTCGATCTGGCTCATATTAGGGAGGGAAAGACGTTTGGCCATCATGTCAATAGGTAATGCCCAACAACATTTGTCTAGTTGAAGTGGCAAGGCTGGAGCTAACTGTCACTGTTGCTGAAACAGATCTTCTGATCTGTTTACTGGTCTTTGATACTCACCCCTCAGGAAATTATTGAGAGGAGATATAAATAGCAATACTAATGGCACCCTTGTCCCTCAAAATATGTTTCTCCATTTTCACTTTTTATTTAGAATGCATGCCAGTACTGAAGTCCACTGACTCTACATCCATAAAGTGCATATTTGACATGTATTTCTTGAGTGGCAAACCCATATATGCAAAACGTATAATGGATATCATTGATGTAATTCAGTCATTTACGATGCTTACAGTTAGACATGGCAATATTCTAGACTCTATAACTAGAAATACACCAGACAATATTTATACAGGTATAGCCCAGCCACTCATTCTGCTTAATAAACTCATACAGTGTGTGTTTCTGAATTACTACATTATATCAGCAAAAATTACCTGTAAATCTAGGTCAAAAGCAATGGCCTATACAGGTACAGTTATTAGCGTGCTGTTTTATAACTATAAACTGAATGTTATAGCTATAAACTATCTACAGAAACTTACCTGTATGTGTCAGAACTTACCTGTATGTGTCAGAACATAATTTTATAGAGACATGTATGCAACATCATTTAATCTTACTGAGGTGGTGAATGCAAACAGTTAAAGTTTTCTACAGACACAAAAATTACCTGCACAACTTAATAAGTCTATACCTTATGTTGCAAACATATGAAAATCAAGTTCACATTACTATATGCACATACTAGCAACCCGTGCAGGTAACTACAAAAGGTCACCTAACCAGTATATTTAAAACAAAGTTGTAATTCTAAAATAAAGAGAAAAACTTCATCTCTGATAGAAATCTGCAAGAAATAGTTGTAAATGTAGATGGAGTACACCTCCCTGACATCTGAAACTGCTCCAACATTATCTACCACTGAATACCAGAAACTCTTGATCTGGCTTTCGAGGCCTCGCACAAGAGAGCATGCTGCTCAGCACAAGCAGAGGTAATAACTGAGGTACTCATGGGATTGGCACCATTCCCTATATCAAGGGGAGATCATTCTGAAAGCCACCTATGTGGGCATACAACTTTTAGCTCCCATAGCTAAACAATTTAGCCTGGGAGGGATAGATTTGTGACGTAGTGATAGTACTCCTAAGGTATTATGATTGGGTAACATAACTGAAGAAATGCATCAGTGAACATATTTAAGTAACCGTTAAAAATATCTTATTACTGAATACCTTAAGTATAACCTCAGCTTTGCGTAAATATTGTCGAAAAATTTGAATTTCAAGTCATAAACAAATCTGCCTTATGTGGTCACTTTTATATAGTTTTGACTTTCTAGCCAAGTAAAATTTTCAGTCACTAAATAAACTCAAATGCAAATTGGTGAAACAACCACTTTAATTATTTAAATAAACAAAACACACTAACACAATAAACAGATGAGCAATAATACAAAGAAGAATGTATGACCAATTAACAAGCAACTGAGGTAAATATGAGTTTCTGTCAAGTGCTGGCACTCTGCCAACCTTTTGCCCCTAACATGAACAAGAAACAAGTTTATAAGGATATTCAATTCCTTTGATTCCTGAAAAATTAAAACAAATGAGAACGATGCAGAATAAACTGATCTGACAACAACTACTTTAGGTGGACACTGGAAATGTGTACAATAGGCATACAATAACTGTAAACTGATTAAGACCACCTCTGGGACTAATTTTATTTTTCTTGCCAGAAACAAATCTCCCGGTCATTTGAATAAGCACAATTCATATTTTTCTGAGATCGAAATACATACAATTTTGTAATGTTAAGAAAATGTTATAACCTGATCAGAAATAATCACTGGTAAGGGTTTTACGCATACATTCACAAAGTACAACTGCAATACAAGTGGAGAGTTGGAAACTGCGATAGTCAATAAGGTAAGTATATTTGCAAAATCTGTGTTGTTTTCAAAGAGCATTTCAAATTCTAATATAATTATAAACATCTTATTGTTTTGTTTTTCTCTTGTGCTGAAATTAATTTTGAAACTTTTCAAAAAAGTTATTCAATTGTAGAATGGGGGAGGAGTCCTGCATAGCTAACAAGAATGACCAACTATTGTTCAGTTTTTAAAATCTTTGATATTATTAAAAAAGTTAATTCTACAGTTTTTAACAACTAGATGAAGTCCTGATTCTGATCATCAACATTAAAATCATAAATTATTATTTACTTATGCTGTTGACTGAAATGTTTTCTGTAAGTTTTAATGGCACCCATAACACATTATTGATTATATCATGCTAAGGAAATTGGAATCAAGTGCCTTTCCCAAGGACATTCTTAGGCAACAGACCTGGGCTAGCCTGGGTGGGTAACAAATCTGCAACCCTTGTATTGAGACGAACATTCCACCACCTGTGCTACTGCAGCTCCCTCCTTGAAATAAACTAAAGTACAAATTGTGTAGATGCACTTTACTATTTCAGTTACAAGTGTTATTTGTTAGAATTTGAATACACATATTTAAATGGTGATTCTTCAGTTTATTTTGCTAATGCTTGCGCATCAATAATATTCCTTGCAAGATCATCATATAACCAACCCAGAAAATACATGCGACAAAATTCCATATTTAATGTGGAACAAACATGAGCCAGCAATCAATAGATGGTTGGACAGTTTACTCATCCAGAGGAAATTCTTACTTTTCAGTTCAGGTAGGGCAAATGTATTTTCAACTCCTGCACTCTGTAGGGTATACATGTCCCAGAATAAATGTATTATTAGGTAGATGTGTTTCTGGCATTAAAAATGGCCCTGAGTGAGGATTCGGGGAAACCTTCTACGAGATTTGTGGAAGAATTCAAAGTAAGGACTACTATACCTGAACTTGCTTCCTAACATCAGACAGCTAGGACATAACAAAATACACATTTGGTAACAATTTGCTCTTCTTATACAAATATAATGACAAACTGACTACAGACTTCAACTTTGGCCCTAACTGCTACGACATCTATTAATTTCTCTTACATTACAAGGTATATTATTATCATGTGTATGTAGAAGGACATATTATAATATTTTTTATATCAAACAATATCTATGATGTCTAGAAATTCTAGATGACCAAAATCTGATGATAACATTAAAAGAATAAGCATATACCTACAGTAGATGAAAACACAAATCTTCTAACTGCAAAAAAATGTTTCAAGAAGTGGGTATCTTTGCTCTTACATTAAAAAGTATTCATTACAGCAAAATTTGGCATCATCAAAATAATGGAGTTAAATTTATAATTTCAAGATGACTTACTTTCACTGCTTGTAAATTATTTGGATCAGGACCAATTATTAAGCAAGGTTATGTGTATAACCATACCTTTTTTAATAAAAAAGGGAAAGGTTTATTTCTTTTTGAAATTCATAGTTTAACATTCCCATCTCAAGGAACATCAAAATATTACATTACCAATGGTCCCTAACAGTAAAAGCTATGTTTAACACAATTTTCTTCCATAAAAATAATGCTATATTTTGCAAAACAGATAAGCACATACACAGGAAAAAAGTGTTCATTGTTATGAAGGAAATTTACCACAAACTTTAAAGCCAAGCACAGCATGAAACATCAAAATACAGTCAAAAGGAAGTCATATCAACCTAGATCTAGTTATTATTTCACATAAGTGAGCCATAGGACGTCATGCAAATGTTAGAAGAAACCAAAGAACACAGCAGGTTATATACCTTGTTCCTATCCATGAAGTCTGCCGTCATGGTTCCTGACTCTTCACGCAAGGCATAGTGCTGAATAATCCTAAAAAGAAAGGAAGTATGAAAATACAGACCATGTAGTGAGAAAAATGTGATAAGGAGATAATTCTATTTTCTTGAGGCTGAAAAAGAGAAAACGTTTTTCACAGAAAGAAATTCTATCAAATTTTCATTTTCCATCTTGATGACTGTCAATCTCCATCAGCTGCTTCAAAGGTCTGAAGAAATGAGGTAATTCTGGATGACTTCGCCATCAAATAATTGTGCACAGTTAACATATATGCAGTGAGCACATTCAAATCAAGGTTGAAACTTCCAAGAGACTTTCATACAGAATATGAAAAGTATTAATTTTTTTTCAAAAGTCATCAGAGTTGTGGCAATTATTTTGCTACACAATTTCATTGATTGTTTATAACCACTGTCATTGTAGAATGCTTATTAGTAAATGATGTCCTAACAACTTTCAGGTATTAAGCAAACAAAATGTTTTATCAGTTCCTTGTACAGTTTTACACCAGCACCGGGTTGCAACACTCTTTGAAATAAAAATTTCCTGGGCTTTTCCAGGATTTTTGCTGGATGAAGTTCATTTTTTTCAAGGTTCACTTATAACCATTAACGAATGGAATTAAATGAACATTTTGGCTTAGAAAATGTGCATTTTTAAAATTCAAGGCTGTTTCTATTTTGAGACTCTCCCATAACATCTGAATTAAATATATGACAATGTACTAAAAAACCACAGGTTGTATCACTAGAAACAAGTGTAACTTTGATTTCATAACAATCTGCATGTAACTCATTTCTACTTAACGGAATACAAAATGGTAACTTTACCCTGCTTAACTGCACATGTCCACAAGAAGAAAGGTTTTTAAAAAAGGGTTGTTTTAAATTTTGACAAGAAAAATTAAATATGTCTAAAAAAAGAAGGACTGAATATTTTTTTTAGTATCCACTGATGCAGGCAGTGAAATTTTTTGTCATGCACTCCTCTTTGGAATGAGAACTGTAACAGATATTCATTCATATTAATTTACTCAACATAGTATACTTGTCACAATACTACTTACACTCTTACTAAAATAACACTTGTATCTGATGCAATATTACTTTGAAAAAAACACTGGCACCTGATGCAACCATAATCCTAGAAGGGTTCTGAACCTAATGTCTTCACTCTGAAAATAGTATTTTCATGAGCTGAACCCATTTAGGAGCAGGTTTCCATTGGATGCCTGTATAAAAAACAAAGTCACCTTCTTTTGCATTATGTTCCGGACTCACAAGCAGACAAAATAGGCAAAACTAATCAATAACTGACTATTCCAATCTGTTACACAATGGTGAGCTTCAGAGCTTATTAAGGATAGAAGATGTACACAGATATTCTCAAGGTGTGAATTTCAGAACACCAAAATGATTTTTGTTTCCAGGATATTTTAAGGAGAAAATGACCAATTTCAGAGATAAAGTTTGTGACTATATGTATTTCTCATTTGTATCTTCAATTTCATGAAAAGGTGGACTCTACCATGTTGGAAATGTTGATAAATTCTGAACACATTCCACAGAATGCTTTGAATTTTGAAAAGGTTACTTGCTGAAGCCATCCATGAAAACACTCATCTTCTAACCACACATTGCTGAACAACGTTTTATAGTCTGGCATTTTAAATCATTATATAAACAATTTGGGATGAAAGAATATTTAGTCTTGCCACTTGTAGATAGTACAAATCAAACTAAACAAATACAAAATCCTTCCAGTGCAGAAAAAGGAAATTGGCGACCACACATATACAAATGATTAGGCACGTGTGCAAAACCTGTTACCAGACTCAACCATGGCTAACAATTTAATATGATGATTATTATAAAATCATTCACTGCAAAAACTGCAGTGAAAAAATAGAGTATTTTCTCTAATAAAATTTTTAGTTTAGCTTTTTAATCTCAAATTCCAGGACATTTTATGACCAAAAGTAACATTTAAGGTGGGTTTCCAGAACATTTTCATTGAATTCAAATTCCAGTCGAATTCCAGGACCTCCTTAAAAATCACAGGGGCACTGGAACCCTTGAATCTGCATCTACTTGACCCAGGACTAGTAGAGAGTAAAGTCTTCCTTGGCAGAACTCTGCTAACGTCTCGTTAGTGCCCTAACATCTACTTTCAATGCAATCCAACAAAAGACTGTATATCTAATGCAGCCATTATCAAAGACGCCCAGAACATGGGATTCTACAACGGGGTTGTATAAGGTTACTATTGATGCTAACACTCAACACTGTTCCCAGTGTGAACTACAATATAATAAGCAAAGATTTTTTTCACAATACATTTTCAATAAATTTACAAATCAAAAGGGAAACTGGGGAAGATAAGCTTCATTATTTTACTTTAACATTTACTGAGACCACATATTGCTGACTACCAGACCCATTAGTACACTGTGATTCTGGACATCTTATCTTCAACATCAGAAAAGATACTGATATGGAGCAAACTTTGGGGTAACCAGTCTACTTGACCAATCTGACTGCCTGAATGCTTGGACTGACTAAACAATAACGTTTTAAAGCAAGCACCCAAATGATCCATACAGCAATTGCATCTCAAATTAATGAAGAGTTACACATATCAGAAAATTCCAGTAAGAGATCAATAAATTTAATTCATGATAAGATCAATTACAATTCAGTTACATATTATTCTGTCATTAAGTGGCAGTTGAAAATTCTGTTTTTCCCTACTTTGAAGAATATTTGCAAAATTTAATAGCTTTTCCCAGTAGCCTGGAAACCCTGCAAACAGATATGTCATGTCCATCTTCCAAAGGATCCAAATGAAAAATATCAAGCATCCTTTTAATTAACACCTTTGAACAAGCTAAGTTCAACCATTTGAAAACCTCAATCCCTCATGAACATTCACTAATGTTCTGAAAAAATAGTTATAATGTGTTTTATTTGTATGTCATATCTACAAGAACTGCTTGTCCTAATGAGTCATACTTGTTTTTCTTTTGTAATTCATCCACCAGGTGATTAATATGATCATCCATGAACTCTATTTTCTCGTTTTTCCTGGCAAGAGCACGCTGCAACTTCACGATCCTCTCTATAATTATCTGCTTGTCAACTTGAACCTGCTCCGTAATAACCGGGTACTCCTGAGGGAAATCAAAATACAATTTTGTTAGTATTTTGGTTTTATTTAGCCTCATTATCAGACTACCTTGGCTATTCTATAAAGCGGACAAATAAAACAAAAACTCTTTAAAAGTTTCCATTTAAGCTTTTTGGATCATATTCAATGTATCAGTGTGCTAATTATTCTGATGCCTGCATCACTTGCATAAGTGGGAAATGTAATTTTGAAGATGTAATTATTACCTCCCTTAGACATTTGAAACTACATATAATAAAACCTATAGTTTCCAAATATTCATATATCAATGTCCATTAAATTCCTTGTTAAATACAACAGCATGCAAATCTCCTATCAGTGAACAATAACACTTTCAAGATTTAAAAAATCCAAACTTACTAACTTAATCCTTGTAAGCAAGAGTCTCTTGAATGCGACGATGCTCTACTGGCTAAAAAGAACTTCATTAATCCAAAATAAAACACTGTCTTCCTATTAGCTGCTGAGTGTTGAAAGTATCTCTGATATTATCCGAAGAGAACTATTTTCAAAATTGATGCTATGATGACAATATTGGGTATAAGATTGGCATCATTTTCATTTAAGATTAAGTAGATATCATAAAAAGTCTTTTTTGGGGGAAAAAAAACCATGTTAATATGACTATCCACTATGGGGAGTGGTGACAATAAGATTTTCAAGATGGCCATTGTGGCAGCCACATCAGATGTACGATTGGCCCCATTTTCATTTACGACCAATTAGATATCGTAAGAATTCCTCTTGTGAAAATCCCATGTTGATATGGGAAGAGTAGACATAACAATATTTTCACCATGGTGGTCATACTGAGGGTCAGTTTGCATCATTTTCATTTAGGACCAACTAAATGCCATACAGAACATTCTTATGAAAACTCCACATCAAAATGACTTTCCATTTTAAAAGTATATATAACAAGATTTTCATGATGGACACCATGGTGGCCATATTGGATATCAAATCAACACCTTTCTAATTTTGGACCTACAAGATATCATAAAAATTCTGGGGAAAACCCCAGGCCGATATGACTATCCATTCTGAAAGTGTAATGATAACAAGATTTTCAAGTTGTCTGCTATGGTGGTCATAATGGATATCAGACTGGCATCATTTCCATTTAAGAGCAACTAAACAACTGAAGTCTTCTGTTGAAAGCATAATGTCAATATGACCAGCTATCTAGAGGAAGTAGTGATAACAAGATTTTCAAGATGGCCATTGTCATGGCCATATTGGGGGTCAGACTGGCACCATTTTTGTTTACAACCAACTAGACTGACACAAGTCTTTCAGTGAAAATCCCATGCTGATACAACCATCCACTCAGTCTGAAGAAGTAAGATTTTCAGATGGCCACTTTTGTGGCCATATTGAATATATCAGCAGTACCATTTTCATTGGGGAAAACTAGTCATGGAATGAACGTGTGTTCAACAATTTCATTTGGGACCAACTAGGCCATGGGATGAATGTGTGTTCAAACCTTTGAATTAAGATCAACTAGACAACATAATGTGTCTTTCAGTGAAAACCACATTCTGATATGATCATCCATGCAGCAGAAGTAGCAATGTCAAGATTTTCAAAATGGCCACTATGGTGAACGTAACGGATGTGAAGGTGGCACCATTTTAAATTCAGAACCAACTAGACATCATAAGAAGTCTTGTGGTGAAAATCCCAGGTCAACATGGCTTTCATTCATGAAGAGTTTCAAGATGTTTGCTGTCAGCCATATCAGAAATCAGATCAGCATCATTTTCATTCTGGACCTCCCAGACCAAGGAATGTATCCAAAATTTCATAGTAATCCTCTGAATAGTTTAGAAGGATAGCAAACATTCAATAACAGATTACTGGATGATGAGCAATGGATAACAGAGCATCTCATGGGCTCTCCTTGTCTATGACCAGTATGTTTAATAAAAGCCATTTTATATTTTTTTATGATATAACTTCTAATTCTAAATTTGCAACTAAAATACTAAAAGGTCAAATAAGGAGGTTTCTGTTTCAACTTCTTAAAATTCTTACATACCTAAGACTACATTGTCAATGTATTTTTAAAATTCTATGAAATAGTTTCCAAACTACTGCATCTAAAAGTGTGACCCTCACTAACATGTGTACTGGTTATTAACTGCCCCGGGAAAGCATGCAGAAGTGATATATCACTAGAACAAAGACCTCACTAGCATAGATTATAGTGAAGAGAATTTGTTTTAGATTATGAAATGAACAGTGATCTCTTAGAAATTTATGAAACTGAAACAATTAATGCTATAATTACAATTAATCTGTTCATCAATAGAAAGAAAGAATATTTAACAGGTTACCAAACTTTTTTAATTAAAAATTTCCAGGCTTTTCAAGTTAAATTAAGTTTATCAAAGTTCACATATGGCCTGTACTGAACAGAATTAAAAAAAAAACAATGTAGGCTAAGAAAATGTGCATTTTTAAAATCAAAAGCTGTTTCTACTCTCCCATAACATCTGAATTTGACATATGATCATATATAAAACCACATGATGTATCTCACTAGAAACAAATGCAAGTAGTAAAATTTACATAAATTAGCAAGTAATGTTTTAAGTTACAGAATAAAAATGTTACTTTACTCTGCTTAACAACATGTGCAGGCAAAAATTTTTTTTTTTAAAAGGGTTGCTTTAAATTTTGACAAGAAGAACTTAAAAATATATACATTTGTATAAAGAGAGTTGTGACTGTGCTTGTTTATATTCAAAATGACAAATTCAGTACATAAATGGACTACTGGCTTGTTCTGGAATGATGTTGTGTGTAAGAGCAAACCAAGCCTAAATCAAGGGAGGTAATGCAGTTAATACATTACAGTCAAACAGTCAATGAGTTTAGTGGTAAATTTTTGGAAATCTGTGGAAGTATATTTGATTGGGAAAGCAGATTTTTCATGTACACATCTTGTTCAAGAAAAGATAAGAAAAAATTACGAAAGATTTTCTCTATATGTGACCTTTTTGAGAGCCCTTCTTGTTACAGATATATAGCTGATATAATAAATTTATGGTAATCATCATACATATTCGTCTTGCATTACAAACACTGGAATTAATATTTCGAATTTAACTGGTTTCCTTAAGATTAGTTTCCCAGGCTATCTCATTTCTTCATAAATAATAGTTAAAATAAATTAGCTAATAAAGAATCAACACCTTATCCAGTAACAATTTAGAACTGATTTATATAAATATGTACACACATGTTCCTCACTGGTCTGCTGTTGCAAATGGTGGCCAGACTGACAACTGACCACTGCATTAGAAGAGGGCTGTTCAGCACTGGTTCCCACAGTGTTCAGGGAACCATTTGAGCTTGTGCGGGATCCCAGACTGGTTGTGTCTCTTTCACCATTTGTACTGACTTCATATGATTCTAACTTCCTCCTCACCTGCTGTAACTGTCTTGTCAAGTCCTAGAATACCAAACAAGAAATAAATACTGAACGAAAGAACGATGAAAATTTCAGCAACTTTCTAAGTTCCTACCAGAGGAAATAGCTCATCACTGCTGGAGTTTTTTTTTGTCAGATGGTACAAGTGTACTGTGGGGTTTCTAGTCTTGGTTCTCTATTTCGAATAGCATTTCTCATTAGCATAACATCTAAAACCGAGAACTGAAACATTACCTTAAATGCCAGCTAAAGGACTATTGTGTAGGCAAGTTCCATTAATACACATGTATTACTACTAAGTGGGTCCATTAGATATCAGACTGCACTTCCTGTGATATTTCTGAGTGGATCCTTTAATTATAAGACATCCCTCTCTACCAATGTTTCAAAAAAAAATGAGATGGAAGGTCAGTTGTTTTGATTGTTCTACTGGCAGTGTGAATTTTTGATTTTATAAAGTTTCAGGTCAGTTGGCTGTTAAACTAGATAAAATCTTCAGTTCTACATGGGATCATCTGTCATATAATGTTACTTCCTAAAATTATATACATGCATGTACTGAACCAGTCCTGAAAATGGAGTTGATAAAAAGGTAAACAAAAAAAATTTTGCATTAGAAGCTTGAGTAGACAGAAATGACATGCCCTGTTTATATCAACGCTGAAAAAGTGATAACTACTTCATACTGGACAGTGCTTCAGTGCTACTGTAAGTCAATTCTGAGAGTGATGATTGTGTGTTTTAATAATAGGAATAGTACTAATATTACCATTTTACTTAGAATGGACAGTTAATGCAATGTTTTTATAAAGCTCAGGAATGACATATTTACAAGATTGTTTATTAATTAAGCTTAATTAAATATACACATAAATATTCCAATTTATTGTTTGCTACATTTGTCCTTTGCATGTTCTAAATTGGGCCAGGGAAAATCCTCCTCATTTGAAACAAGTCTATGTTGTTTTCTCTTATGATTATTCCTGAAAAACTGCATAGGCAAGATCTGCCAGTACACTATGCAATGGCAAATCTGGGTCTGTGCAGTTTGCAGTTGGACTCAACTTAGGAGTATAGATGGTACCTACACAAATAAATAAAAACACTGCATATGAAAAGTGTTTTAAGAAACATTTCTGTCCTTCCCACAAACTGTGTTATGATGTATGTCATACGACTCTCAGACAATTTAACATTAAAGCTTACTACAAACTCTTTATGGTGTCAATAAAACTACCATCATCACTGTAAAAAGGCGAAACCTACACTTTACTATCTGCTGATGCAGGGGAGACAAATACTGTTTAATTATTTTTTTTTTCCCCTTTTAAAGACCCACCTTGACATTATTGGCATGTTTCCTCTTAACAGTCCTGATTTCATCCCGCCCATCCTCAACTTTCCTTGACAACTCATTCACTGTAATAAAATATTTAAATCTGAGAATCAAAATGTCTTGCATATTATAAAAAATATAAATGATTGCATGTCCTAGCAAACAAAAATTTATGTACCTTCATTTACCTACACCTGTCTACAGAAGTAAGATGATTCTTGGTAGTAAATGTTGGTGCAACAAGGTAGATTGCTAACCAGCTTGTATTTGATGATGTCACCGAAAACAGTGTTTTAGGTCTTATTGTTCATAACCCAGTAATGAACAGACAATCAGGACTAATGAGAATATGCAACCTAAGGTAACACTTGCAATATCAAGGCAAAGTTCTTTACTGTACTCTAAAAAAAGACATATATGCTATACTCGTATGCTAGTCCAAGTAAGTCTTTCCAATGTAACACCTGCTTTAGTGTTTATGCATAGAAATGATGTTTTTCTTTGTATTTGAAGGTTATATTATGCTACGTAGAGTGAAGTATCTTGCGAAAGGACACGCCATGGCAGCTGATCAGTGCTGATTCAAAGGTGGGAATCAAACCGACATCACTCTCGTCATGGGACCAGCTCCTTAACCATTGAGTCATCATCAAAACTAAAACAGACACAATTGTAAAAGGACTGGAAATTTGCAACTTGCCAGTTTTGTTTTTTTCTAACAGCTGATCTTTCAAACTGGTCACCTCTTCATGCCTTTCCTTCTGTTCCTGTGCAAGTTTGTCCACCTAAAATATTAAGATTTTCCATCAAGGACCATACACATAAAAAGGTGCATGTGCATAGGTAATACTCTCAGCAATTCTATATGCACAAGCTATTAGTAACCAAGATAAATTTTCTTACAACTTTGTTATGAAGTCATTTTTACAATACAGTCATGATATTTCTAAAGTTTCTTTCAAAAACTTGAAAAACATTAAAAGTTTTCACTACATTTTACAAAATATTTGAATCCTTCTCAGCATCTCCTCCATTTACCATAATCAAAATCTGTGTGATTTAATTTAATTTCTCTACAACTGTAGAGGAAATGAGGTAAAAATGGATGAAAATCAAACTTTATTGAAACAAATTTTATCAAATATGTCACATCATAATTTAGATCAAATAATACAGAATTTGTGTATAATGTAAATGTGATCTGTGGTGATAAAAGCTGTTTCATTGCAATATACTTGGGACCCAGGGAAGGCACTTTTAATAGATGCAATTTAGAATTTTGATTCATTTTCATATGAACTTGTTGAGTCATCAGAGTACCCTTGCATATATCTTTTTAAAACCTGCCTTCCCTGGGTACCAATTATGTCTAAATGGAACAGCCCTTAAGATCACATCAATTTTTTAAAAGACTTTTCAAAACTTAGATGTGAGCAAAGCAGTGGCGTAAAAAGATATTTTGGTGTATTAAAAGTTTGGTCTTTATAACATACTAGTGCAGTATCATTTTGGCAAACACACTGCCATACTGGGAAAACCTGCAATAAAGTAATTTGTTAAAAGATTTAGATTATGACATGGTTCCATCATAGTTCCTGATCTTTTGTCTTAGATGTTCCTTTTTCTTCTCTGCCACTATCTAAAAACATCAGACAGACTGATAAAAATAATTCACTTAATCCTACAGAACACATACACAGTTCTTACAGACTAATGATTAATGGGGCTAGCTTAATCCTGATTGTTATATGAACTGGCAGGCTGTACAATTATCACTATACATTTAACTGTCATTTTGTTTATTACTCCCACCCCCACCCCAGACTCGTACATACATTCAGTTTTTTATCACTCTTGCTATACCACAGTACAGTACAAAATGCAGTCAGAACTTTTAGATCATTCTTCCTATACCACAGTACAGTATGTAACGCACTCATAGAATTTTTAGATCATTCATGTCATACCACAGTACAGTACATAACAGTCATAGAATTTTTAGATCATTCATGTCATACCACAGTACAGTACATAATGCAGTCATAGAATTTTTAGATCATTCATGCCATACCACAGTACAGTACATAATGCAGTCATAGAATTTTTAGATCATTCATGTCATACCACAGTACAGTACATAACAGTCATAGAATTTTTAGATCATTCATGTCATACCACAGTATACAGTACATAATGCAGTCATAGAATTTTTAGATCATTCATGTCATACCACAGTACAGTACATAACAGTCATAGAATTTTTAGATCATTCATGCCATACCACAGTACAGTACATAATGCAGTCATAGAATTTTTAGATCATTCATGTCATACCACAGTACAGTACATAATGCAGTCATAGAATTTTTAGATCATTCATGCCATACCACAGTACAGTACATAATGCAGTCATAGAATTTTTAGATCATTCTTCCTATACTACAGTACAGTACATAATGCAGTCATAGAATTTTTAGATCATTCATGTCATACCACAGTACAGTACATAATGCAGTCATAGAATTTTTAGATCATTCATGTCATACCACAGTACAGTACATAATGCAGTCATAGAATTTTTAGATCATTCATGTCATACCACAGTACAGTACATAATGCTGTCATAGAATTTTTAGATCATTCATGTCATACCACAGTACAGTACATAATGCAGTCATAGAATTTTTAGATCATTCATGTCATACCACAGTACAGTACATAACAGTCATAGAATTTTTAGATTATTCATGTCATACCACAGTACAGTACATAATGCAGTCATAGAATTTTTAGATCATTCATGCCATACCACAGTACAGTACATAATGCAGTCATAGAATTTTTAGATCATTCATGTCATACCACAGTACAGTACATAACATAGAATTTTTAGATCATTCATGTCATACCACAGTACAGTACATAATGCAGTCATAGAATTTTTAGATCATTCATGCCATACCACAGTACAGTACATAATGCAGTCATAGAATTTTTAGATCATTCTTCCTATACCACAGTACAGTACATAATGCAGTCATAGAATTTTTAGATCATTCATGTCATACCACAGTACAGTACATAATGCAGTCATAGAATTTTAAGATCATTCATGTCATACCACAGTACAGTACATAATGCAGTCATAGAATTTTTAGATCATTCATGTCATACCACACTACAGTACATAATGCAGTCATAGAATTTTTAGATCATTCTTACTATACCACAGTAAAGTACATAATGCTGTCGTAGAATTTTTAGACCATTCTTACTATATGACAGTACAGTACATAATACCTTCATAAACTTTCCAGTCATTCTCTCCATCAAAAGGATGCATATATAATGTGGTCAGCAGTTATGGACCCAACTAACATGTTGTTGCAGTTTCCCCTGAATAAACATTTTGACTCAAAGTGCTGAAAAATGTGTACCTGTCTCCAAATTTGTAGTTCTGCTGAATTTATAACCTGGCCAGCTTTGGAATAAAAGTATTTTCCACAAAATCAGGTGCATCCTTGGAATGAGCAGGCTTAGAGTGGCAGCCAGTCAGAAAGCAGATCATTGTTGGATAATGTTTTTTTTAAATGAAATCAGTTGGTCTATACCTTTGTAAATTTATTCACATAACAAACAGAAAATATCCAGGATTGTATGATGGTAGCAAGCTAAGTTTGCATCTCTCTGGTGCATGATTCTGATCTCCATTTCTGTCATGTGCAAACATACGTAATCTCTAATCCAAGGTCAATGTTTTTCCAGGTTTTCCCATTTCTTTCACTTTAGGATCACTCACACCAGGTTTTCCTATTTCTCACTCACACCAGGTTTTCCTGTTTCTTTCACTTTAAAGATCACTCACACCAGGTTCTCCCATTTCTCACTCACACCAGGTTTTCCCATTTCTTTCACTTTAAATATCACTCACACCACCATTTCTTTCACTTTAACGATCACTCAAACCAGGTTTTCCCATTTCTTTCACTTTAAGATAATTCACACAAGATTCTCATGTTTCCTCCACTTTAAAGACCACTCACAAGTTCTCATACTTCTTTCACTTTAAAAATCTCTAACACTAGATTCTCCTTTTTACTTCATGTTGCCACTCACACCTAGTTCTCCCTTTTCTTTCACAGAAGGATCATTCACACAAGGTTCTCCCAGGTTCTTCACCTTAAAAGCCACACACATCAGTGTTCTCTGCAGGTCTTTCAAGTATGTCAGCTCTGACATGCTGAGAAAAATTACTGATAGTAAGTGAAATGCCTTAAATCTTCCAATATGCCTTGATTTCAAAAGCAACATACTTTACACAAACCACCATAAACTATCTTCTGGTCATTTTATGTGTCTTTGGTTTTATATTTAATTACAAAGTTAGTCAAAAAAATAGAAGGCATAAATACAATGGTGCAACAAAGATGATACTTAACTGATCAAATAATATGTATTAATTACTTTGTCACTTGGATGCCTAGGCATTTCAGATGATACTGGTCATGTGATACCAGTCGACAAAGCCTGACATGCCTTGAAAAAATACTCAGGAGAACCCTCATACGAACATCTGAATTCTTAAAACTAAATTGGAAAGTTTGAATTTATTGTCTAAAGTTTACAAAGAAACTTTTCATGAAGTTTTGCTACAGTGATATAAGGTTAAGACTTGCCAATTCTTTCAGCTTGCTCTCCTGATCCTGATTTTCCATGGTAATTGTCTGAATCTCACCTGTCAAGGCCAGGACCTAAGATGGAATACAATGTTTACTAATGACAACTGTAAATAGATGCAAGATGCATGTATTTGGTTTTTAATATGGTAAGGTTCATTCATGACGACAGATCACAACATAATATTACATTTGCGTTTTTTCTTGAGTAACATCCCTAATAAGTTTAACCATGATAGGCCACAAGACTCAGTGCTAAAAAAAAAGATGTTTCTCACATGATTGCCACAGAAACCAAACAGTTGCTATAGCAGCCACCATAAGCCCAATTTTGAATGAATACCCATATTACAGATAATTCTCACCATATTCAATTCAAGGATGTGATTATTTTCTAAACAAAATGATATGGCCCAACCTGTGTGCAAGAACTACTCAGGGTCCAGCAATATGCAGTCATTAGGAATGGCAGTTTTACTACATAGGTAACTATATATTGACAGCATCTATTTAAGGATATGTGCTTGGGTATTTTATGCTCATTTCTAAACCCTCATGAAAAAGTATTAATCGAACATGTGAAAATTGCACCTTATAATGTCATGCATAATCATTATTTTATCATTAAATCCATTCTATATTTAAAAAATAATGTCTCCCCTTTTAATAAATAGAGGCGAGAATTTTTCCTGAAATTTTCAGTTCTAGACTAAACACTGTATTGATATATGTATAAACAGGACCTATTATTGCAGCACATGACCTTTACCATCTTCGCTAGCCAAGGTTCCAGTCACCCTATCTACACCTTGGCAGATCAAACAGCTATATCGGTGCTTTGTCCTAGTGACAGCTATTGGATTTCATGTGTTGCCTTAGTATGTAATGCCAACTAACCAAAAGCATGGTGCATTGTACATCTGCCAAAAACGGTGGTTGCAATTCACCTAAAAAGGATACTTTGAAAGTTTAACAGCTAAAGTATGACTACAGTCCAGAGGGAAGCCATTACAGGCGTATCTGAGTGAAAGATATTTGTGCAAGCACGGACCAACACTAGAAAATTGTTTATTTATCAGTCCATTCAAGTTGTGTTCTCCCCTTGTCTCCATCATGAAGGAACAGTGTTCAAATTTGAACAATTTAATTTTGATTGGATGCCATGGCTTGCTGCCACATCCAATTAAATTCACAGGCCTGAAGCTCAGAAATATATGCCAAGGTGTAGATAGGGTTATTGGAACCTTGGCTAGCAAAGATGGACCTTTACATACAGCTGGGTTGCCACACATTTTTAAACCAAAAATTCCAGGTCTATTGAAAAAAATTTCCCAGATGAAACGAAATATGACTATAAACTAAACCACAGGATGTATCACCAGAAACAAATATAACTATTAAAATTCATATACATTTGCATGTAATTTTTTTTAACTTACATAATAAATATGTAAACATTACTCTGCTTCACTGCACATGTTCGTAAAAGGCTTTTAGGAAAGGATCATTTTAAATCTGAATGAAATAAACCCTTAAAAATTATACACCATAAGTGTGTATAAAAAGAACAACTTTTATTAAATTCCACTTGTCTAGTTGGTGCCCTAACATCTACTTTCAACATAATCTATGGACAGGTATTTAATGCAGTCATTGTCAGGACACCAGAAGCATGTGCTTCTGCACTGAAAACTGCCCCAGTAGTTGGTACATTTCTAGGTACTGGGATGATTCTGCTATATGAACTGTGGCCCCCAGAATTTTTTTGCATGCCGTAACTTTTTCCACATTCCATTTTTATCTTTAATATGTGTTTTTAGAGTGGAAATGTAATTTTAGACTTTTCCTTAAAAAAAAAAAAAAAAAAAATTTAAATTTGGCACTGCTGTTAAGTCTATTTAATCCTAACAAGTCGGGGTCTATGTTGGAATCTAATACTGGAGCAAGCTTGTCTCACTCTAGCCAGAAGAGGACAAAGTTTGCAAAATTTGGGAGAAGTGGCTGTACAAAGTTCAAAATAGTCAGCTGAAACAATTGTTTCTGCATATTTTCATGTCAGATGCTAAAAATGCCAATAAAATATACTATTACAAGTTTGTAATAATAGTAAAAAGTTTCTTATTTTGCTTCACTACAGTTGTTGTATACAGTTGTTAAACTGACCACTGCAATGTTTTAGATGAAGGACAGCAGCTCAGTTGGGGGCTCCAGTTGGCCGAGTGGTCTAAAGCGCTCACCGTTACCAATCACTGCATCTAACCATTGTCCATGTGGGTTTGAGTCTTGGGCTCAACCAATGTGGGTATGTGAGAAGCTGCCAGTAGCTTCCCATGGGTTGGTAGTTTTTCCTGGCATTTTTTGTGTAGCCTTTCATTCAACAAACCTGACAGCTACTTTCTTTTATCTTCTTTCAAAAAACCCTTGTTCTATAGTTTACAAATCTAGATAGTTTAAAACTGTAATGATTCCAGATTAGGAAGGCTGCAGACAAATTCAAAAAACTCCTGCATTGTGACACTTACTTTGTTACTGAGGTTTGTGTTCTCTGTCTGAAGCTCAGCATTTTTACGACTTAATTTTTCTGTCAGTTCAAGCTTCTCTGCCTCCCTTCTCCTACAGGCCTCAATGTCAGTCATGAGATCTTTGTTGCTCATTTTCAAGTCTGCTATCTCCCCATCCAGGCTCTTAATCACTTCCTGAGCTCTGATGGAAACAAAATATGTCAGGAATTTTTCATTCATTGTTACTCTAGCCCCATAACATAATGGGTGCATACAATTTCTATGGTCTTGTACAAAGTACCCCTCCCATATGAATTATATAAAAAAATGTGAAGTTTTGTCCTGTGAGAAACTGCATAACACTTCAGTCTAACATGTATCACCTTACTACCATACTAAAAAATACTTGGATTGAATAATTCAAATCCAAAGTAATCTTCAAACAAGAATCCCTTGAAGGGACTGATGCTCTACTGGAAGAAAAGAATTTCCAGGAATTCAAGACAACAACATTTCTTCTATTTAACTGCCAAGTGCTTAAACCATCTCTGATTTTATGAAGAGATAAAAAGATTATCAAATCAGCTGCTGTGATACACATACTGGATATCAGCTAGACACCATTTTCATTTAGGACAAAGTGGATGTCATCAGAAGTTTTTTGATGAAAACTCCATTTCATAATGATCATCCATTCAGTGGGAGTAGAGACAACAAGACTTTCAAGATCAGCACCATTTTAATTAGGTCCAACTAAACATTATAAGAAGTCTTTCAGTGAAAACCTGATGTTGATATGACCATCCATGTAGGTGAAGTAGCAATAAGATTTTCAGGATTACAGATTGGCACCATTTCATTTCGGACCAACTAGACATCATAAGAAGTCTTTTAGTGAAAACACCATTTCATTTCGGACCAACTAGACATCATAAGAAGTCTTTCAGTGAAAACAACATTTCATTTCGGACCAACTAGACATCATAAGAAGTCTTTCAGTGAAAACACCATTTCATTTCGGACCAACCAGATATCGTAAAAAGTCTTTTAGTGAAAACTCCATGTTGATATGACGATTCATTTAAGTGGAGTAGCGATAAGATTTTCAAGATGACTCCTACAGGAACCATATTAAATGTCAGATTGGCGCCAAATTTATTTATATCTAACTAAACACTGTAAGAAGTCTTTGAGTGAAAACCCATGTTGATATGACAATTCTTTTGGGACCAACTAGACATCATAAGAAGTCTATGAGTGAAAACTCCATGTTGACATGACAATTCATTCAGGACCAACTAGACATCATAAGAAGTCTTTTAGTGAAAACTCCATCTTGATGTGACACTTCATTTAGGTGGAGTAGCAATAAGTTTTTCAAGATGGCTCCTACAGGAACCATATTAAATGTCAGATTGGCACCAAATTTATTTAGATCTAACTAAACATTGTAAGAAGTCTTTGAGTGAAAACCCCATGTTGATATGACAATCCATACAGGAGGAGTAGCAATAATATTTTCAAGATGGTTGCCATGGCAGTCATACTGGATTTCAGAATGGAACCATTTTCATTTAGGACCAACTAGACATCATTTTAGTGAAAACAATGTATCAATATAACTTTCCACTGAAGCATAAGTAATAACAAGGTTTCCAGGATGGGTGCCATGGTGACCATACTGGACATCAGTTTGGCACAAATTTTATTCAGGTCCAACTAGACATGATAGGAAATCTCTCAGTGAAAATCCAATGTTCATATGACCATCCATTCAGAAGAAGTAATGATAATAAGATTTTCAAGATGGCTGTTGTGCAAGCCATACTGGATGTCAGATTGGCACCATTTTAATTTAGTACCAACTAGACACCATAAAAAAATCTTTAAGTGAAAACTCCATGTTTATTTAACCATCCATACAGAAGTAGTGATACAAAGATTTTCAAGCTGACCACAGTTGCAGCCATACTGGATGTCTGAGGAGCACCAATTTTCATTTAGGACCAACTAGGACCTCCAAGTAGTTTGGGAGGAGTAGTGATAACAAACTTGTTCTAACAGATTGACAGATGATGGACAATGGGCAACAGACCATCCCATAAGCTCTTCTGGACTACAACCAGTAGAGCTAAAAAGCCAAAATCAATGACCTACTTATATTTCCCTTTGACCTGTTTCACTTGTAATCTAGCAAAGTCTATATATAATAAAACAAATAAACTTTATCATCTACAAGTATATGAACTACTGACCAATTAGTTACCATTAAAGATTTTCATTTTTTCTTTGTATCATACCTGTTGAACTCTTCTTTAGCATGCACTAGTTTTTCAATTCTGTCTTGTAAATCTTTCATATCTTTCTTTTGTCTCTGGATGATTTCTTCATACTTGTGCATTGTGTCAGCATATTTCTGTTTCTCAGCCTCCAGATTTTTTACCTTATCCTGGAGGGCAAGCATAATGACCATGGTCTCCTTATGTTTCTCTTTCAGGCTCTCCATGTCTTTCACCATATGACTGTATTGCTGTGAGATTGATAGAGAGATTATTAGTGAATATGAGGCCCAAGAGATCCTGTGATTGCTCACCTAGTTTGTGTTGTTGCAAAAAGAGAATTGACATATATGTGTAATTTATTAAGGTTTTAATGGGTCTGTGATTACACACCAAGTTTACACCGACAAATGTAACTGCATCTGAGCAGACCAACTTCTGATGCCAGAATGTTTTCTGCCAAGTTGTAATTGGTCAAGAAGCTCTTGCAGAAAGGAGACTAAATGTGTTGTGGTTTTTCTTAAAGTAATGATAGCTGTATTTAGTCTATAACATACTGGATTGGTGGTTTAACAAAAATATGAAAGCCTTGGTACTGGGATGATCCCTGTAAATTTAGGTCAAAATTGGTTAGGCACCATTTGAAAAGTAGTCATAAAAAGTATGGTGTGTGTGTGGGGAAATGATGTCATACCCGATCACCACCACTGTACCAAATTCAATAACTCTGATGCCATGATGCTTTTGTTGATTCTGATCAAAACTGAGCAGCCTTTGAGAAGTTGTTAAATCATTTTTTTCTACCTATATTAACAATCAGTTTGATTAAACCAGATCTCTGACATAGTAAAGATTGGACAGGTATAAGTAAATATTCATATTCTGGTGTTTATAATTCCTACTCCACTTATTTGTAGTAGCCGATCAGAAAAATTATTGCACTACCTGTTTGGGAATTAGTGTCACATGTGATGTTATGAGTGGCATTTTTTTTACTTTCATAAATATGAAAACTACAATTTTAAAAGCTGAACAAAACAGGACTTCATCTTAGTGCTCATCAAATGGAGAAAATGAAAAGAGATTACAAATTGCTTGACACAGACTGTCAAGAGCTTTTATACACATTATTTTTCTATCCAAAAGACCCAGTAATTCAGGTACCCGTGCCTCTGCTAGTATTACCAGACAATTTTATGCCTCCAATATATTGCTAGATGTTGTGATTTTCCAGACCCATAGCAGATCTTAAGTCACACAGATGTTATTTAAAATGGACAAGTGAGATTTATCTATGTATTTTGATCAAGATGGATCCAATGAATAAAAGTAACTTACTGATATCTAATTTGACCATGTGATTCACTTTTTACCAATATTTTTACTGGAAATTCTCGTAATAACAATTAACTCATGTAATTCTGCCAAATGTTGTATAAAATGTTGCAATTATTAAGCAGGGTCTATTCTATAACCTGTAATTGCACATTTGTGCTTTCAACACCACCATCATCAATCAATCAAACATGTGAAAAAAATCATGTATTATGTTTTCAAGACTTACATTGATTTCCTCATTCCATTCCTCCCTCCAATATTCAGAAAATTTCCTCTCTTTTTCCTTTAATGCAGATAATTCTCTACCCAACCCCATAATTGTCAGTTCAAAAACAGACACTGTTTACAATACTTGTAAAAGAGTGCAACAATGCAGTTCCTAAACAAGACGTGTGTTACATGCAAATGCTTTTTTGTTTTTTGTTTTGAAATTGTAATGTAATTGTTTTGGAATGAAATCTTATTCTGTAGTAAAAAGACACAGAGAATTGAAAAGTAAAGACATGTCTCTTTCTCACTCACCTGCCCAAAATAATCCCTTAAACTTTTCATACACAGGTTAGACTAAAAATGGTACTTGACATATTACACTATAATTAAAAATATATAGAGAAAAAATAAAGATTATAAAAAGATTTATAACAATATGGTACCTCTTCCTGTGAAGACTTCTGTTGGAGATGTAGCATTAACTCAGACTCCTTCTGTCGCAGTTCCTTGTCTAAACTGTTGGATTTGATTTCTTCTGATTCCTGACAGAACAGGCAAATGCAATTATGTACATTACAAATAAAACTGAAACAACAAAACAAGAATCCCTCCATGGGACTGATATTCTACACGCAAAATGAAGAGAAGATAGACCGTTTCTTCTTGTTAAGTTTTGAGTATTGAAGCTATCAATGACGTTATTGAAACACTACAACATAACAAATTTAGTAAAGTAACTATTTTCTTATGTTTGAGTTACCGTATTTCATGTATTTTTTAGTACCCTTTAATTTTTCGTACACAATCCAGCTATCAAAATAATAATTATTTAAATGTATCATAAGTTTTCGTACATATCACTTTGTATTATTTGAAAAATTCATTAAATTATCGGACATAAAATTTCCACTAAGAAGATTTACATTTGCAAAAAAGATCGAAAATACCGTATTCCCATTTTGTTTTTACAAAAATTAATGATTAATTGTTGGTGAGAAAATATAATGATTGATGCATAAGCATGGGCGCCCGCAGCATAGGTCAAGGGGGGTCACGTGACCCCCCCTGGAAAGCATACTGCAATATATATATATATATATATATATATATATATTTCAACAAGTTTAATCATGCAAATGAAGCTGAAAATATGTCACAAGATTCTGTTCAAAACGCTTAGTAAATATTAGCTTTAGTTTCAGACTGCTTACTATACTAACTCTCCCGGCCGTGACTGACTGCCCCCCCCCATTTTTGTAAAAGATCCTGCAGGCGCCCATGTGCATAATCTCTTGTCATTACAATATCTACTGGTGTTTATTAACAAATGAACAAAGGACTTCACAGACCATACCTTTAAATATTATCGTTAATTAGTTCTCCTTATTAAGTCCATCACTGTAACAAAACACCACGTGCATTTTAAAACGAGTTCGGAAGCCCTTTGATGTTGTCTTATCCAACAAAAATTACATCTCAGTACATGCTAAAGTGAAGACCACAGACCATTGGTCAACTAGTCTTATTGTTTCATTAGTCATACAAACATAAAATATAAAAACCTTGTCATTTTCCATCGTAAATTTGAAAGTCACGGACTCCTTTTAAATCAATTTGTATATATACATATACTATCTTTTAAGTGCTTGTTCTGTTTTGACTTGGATATAATTAACATTTTATTGCAGATCTATTCTATGATATACCCCATATTATCTTTATTGGTGAGTTCGAATAACCAGTAATGCATATGATCACTTGTCCTTATAACATCTGCCATATGGACAACGGCTTCAATAGCACATTGACAGACTTTCATTTCCCTAAAGAGAGCCTCATTTCCCTACTGGCAGCCTCGCTGATTTGACCTCTTCAGTCAATTCTTGCCCTCAATCTGGTTTCAACTGGAATAACCAAAGCCCTATGCATGCTTAATTACCGTGTAAATAACATTGTATAGCCATGTGGTTGTTGTGACAATGTACATCGTAATTAAAACAAGAATGAACTGTTGATTTAGTGGTGTTTGTTCCTAATAGAATATAGTAGGGTCGTAATACACGAGGTTTATCCCACTCGTCAGGTAACTGAAAATAGTCTTTTTTTCTCTTTGCAAAAGCTACAAATCAAAACTACACTGAATAAAGACGGTCTTGTACACTGAAAAAATTTTGTTTGATTGATCTCTCTGGCGCGCGTGCACACACACACACACACACATACACACACGCGCATTAACTTAAACGTTGATTTCAAGTTCTTTATTTTTTACTGCAATTTGATAATGAGATTATTGTTGCGGTAAAAATACAACTTGCACTTAATTTCTTGACGATGTGGGGTCGTATCGTTGCGTACAATTTACCAATAGATAATACCCATAACTTATACATGTTCAAACCATCTTGATCATTTTGCCAATATTACACAACATAACAGCAACATGTTCTAAATGCAAGACGAGCTTGCACACTGAGACATAATCCTCTCTCTCTCTCTCTCGTTCACTAATAACAACAGTACTTTTGATTTATTGTAATTAGATTCTTGAATTGAGAGCAGAATGAGACAGAAAATATATGTTTACTTTGTATGTTTGTACCGTTAGGTTGTCGAGTAGCGTGTGTACCGTAGAACTTGTTTTGGTATGATCCCTTTATTTTTCGTACACGGTCAGTACCACCAAATGATAATTATTTATTTAAATATAATTTTTCGTACACTGAAATTAATAATTATTTTTTTGTGTACGAAAAATTACATAAAATACGGTAACATGTTTGCAAGAAACCTTAAATGCAATAAAAAAAAGAATTCTGTATCCATGGCCTTTGATCTTGAACCTGACATCATGGATCAGTGATCATTGAATTTGTCTCAGACAATGTCAATTTATAAACCACATGCTATGCTATGCTTGGTTAAATCTAGTATTTGGGGGAAAAATAATTAAGTTGTTGAAGTAGTATCATTTATGGTATTCTTCAGATATATCCACAAAATGGGTTAAACACAAAAATCCATTCATAATTATGTATGCTACCATGTTTACAAGTCATAAGCTAAAAGCCAAGAAAACTGACTTCAAAATCACTACCAAAGTGCTGACTATCAAAATGTTCATTTGAATGCAACAAAGTACAACAACTGATTAAAATCCACTTATACATGTACAATTCTCTATGTTCACTCAATGAATTACAAAAATGCATGCATCCTTGAATATAACCAAAATCAACAAAATGCCTTCACTAAACTACAAATATTTTGGTGGTCTAATATGCACCATTTTCATTCAAAACCAATTAAATACTGCACAAAGTATTTTAATGAACACCCATGTCAATGCCACCATTCATGTCAGAAGACTGGTAATATGATTTTCAATGGTGGAGGTCTGATGAGCATAAGTTCCATCAGAACCACATGCATCTTAATACTGCTATAGTGTTTTGTGAAAACCCCATATCAATATGACCATCTGTTCAGGAGAAGCAGCCATATTAAAGAATTTTTTTTTACACAGTCATCAAGGCTGTAAGTTTGGCAGTTGTATCATTCTGAATACAGAATAACTATAGTTATTCTGTATTCAAAATGATATATCTGCCATATATATATATATAGATATATATATATATATATATTAAAAACATAGTATAAAAAAGGCCTTCCTTTCTGGAGAAGTAGTTTGTACAAGATTTGTTAATTTCTGGGAGGGTTCATTGGCATCATTTTCTTTTAGGAACAATTAATACAGTTTCTACCCCACCCCCCACTGAAGTATGACTCTTTTGGGTATGTGATGCGGGGTAAGGACCTCCCCAAAGGCAAATGTCAGCTGAGCATGTGCATTTTGTCTCTATATGTCCTGTAAGTATATACATGGTTATATGGCAGATATCTTGATCGTTTTTAACCTGTTGGTTGTGATGGTTTTAACACCATATTTTGGTACATGATAGGCTATACATAGCGGCCAGTGTATTTTGTGGAGGAAGAACCCTAGAAAGAACCGTTGACCCATGGGACACTATGAAGCTTTCTCATGTACCCACATGGGCCAAGCCCAAAACTCAAACTCAAGCAGACAGAGGTGAAATGTCAGTAACCTGTAAAGGGAAGAGCATTAGATCACTCAGTTACCCAGGGCCCCCGAGCTTTCAAGCTATGACCCAAGGGCTAAATTCCTGAAGAGGATAAGGATGGCCAACTGGTCTGAGTCAATTGCATGTATAAATTTGTATTTTCATGCCCAGTCAAGTGAACAAGGGGTCAGAAATTTCAGTATTTTCTATGTTATAACCCAGGGATTAAGTCCATGAGAGTTGGGGAAGACCCCAGGCTATCACCATGGTGTTCCAATCTAATACATATTGACCCTTGCATATTAAAATCACACATGCGAATTCTGACAATTGAGACACACAACTCCATTGTTTATATAAAATCATCTCTACTCCACCCCACTTCAACCAATAGGTGCATGATTAAAATTAAATAATACTGGCACAATCTACACCCACAGATGCTAAAACACGAGCTGTCCAAAGAGATTGTTAACGTGTGCATTGGTTTATCAATATGATGATGTTATAATGAAATGTCTTAAACTTCTTCCTTTAAGTTTCATGTCTTTTAATCAATTCGTTTGCTCATGAAGATTGTCTGTTAGATGTTTCTGAATGACAAGTGTTTGAAATGCCTAACAATTATAAAAGATGTATTGTTGAAACAAAGTTAAGTTTGCTTCTCATAAGGTAGCTTTAAATATTAAAAATACTGTAGCAAATTTAATAATTTTTATGCAAATTTTATCATAATGTGTGCTTTTAATTAGTCAGATGTAGATAGGGGGCTAAGCTATCAAGGTACTAGGAGGGATTATGTTGGTGAACGTAAGAAGTCAAATTCATTGCACAACCTGCAAATCAAATTTCACCTCACCATTAAAAATACCAATAGGATCTATACCAGAATACTGATATGCCAGTAAAACAGCACATCTCTTATCAACTTAACAGATATGATGGTAAAAATAAGCAAGGATGACGTTCATATGCACCGATGCAATGGATGTAGCAATGCAGGTCACATGAGAGTAATAACTACAGCTTAAATAAACGCACAGATTAGATGCACACAAATTTGTACAATGTATTTTTTTCATAATAAGCCAGGCTAACAGACTGTTAAAGTTTCAACTTTACATGTCTTTTTTAAAAAATCGGTGGTGACTTGTACCTGATAAGTTTTAATCATGGCTTGGCAGTCTTTCCGGATCTGCTCTGTCTCTTCCTTGGCTTGGTTCAGTTTAGCTATGGTCTTCTCCAGAGTGACTTTGGTGTCCTGGATACCAAGTAAAAAAGCAATACCGTTACACAATATGAGGCAACTCCTATGTCATGAAGTTAATACTGTACAAAACTCAGCAGCAAGCAGCTTTAGCAAACTGCTCCAAAAGGAATGCAAACATAATCATAATACAAGCAAGAGCAAAAAAAAAGCAGACTGTCAGTGAGTGGGAATAACAGTGCCTTAGCATAATCACAAAAGTAAAACTTCACACATGGCCTTTGCAACTATTTCATTACATTCCTTTAGCATCTACCAAGTGCCTCTCGAAGGGAATGAGACTATTCTGTGAGAAAAGAATTTCCAGAAAATCAAGTTAAGACTCGTGCATAAAACATCTGGGGTCCTGGGTTCACAATAATACTGGTTTTATATTACTCGACAAACAAAAGATGAATATATATTGACTTTGTGCACAAGTTCATAGAAATCATCATTTGCTTCCTTTAAAACTTCATATAGACTGATTATTACAAATACATGGATATGTAAACTAGGAGCTCAATCAATGGTACACAGGCATAATGCATAAATCAATAAATCTGAATTCTCAAGCCTGTTAGGGAATAGAATTACAACAAGTGACCAAGATCCGTACATTAAGTATGGATATGAATTTAAAATCAAACCAGAAAAAATTATTTCAGTATGTGAACTGACTTACACGTCAAACTAGAAAAATGTAACGTAAATATATTCACCTTGTGGGCTTCCAACTCTGCCCTAAGTTTGTTCTGGGCCCACTTCACACGATTCTCAGAGGATGACACCATTTCCCTGTGTTTCTCCAACTCTCTGATTGTGTTGCCAAGTTCAGAGTTCTGCAAGAAATAAAGCTTTTAATGGCTGTATCCACAAATTTGTATATACCTAACAAATGGAGCCATCACAGAAATTTGTAATGATAATTTATATACCTTATGAACTACAATACACAAGACACAAAACATCATTAGATATTCCATTATCTCTTTCCCAGCAAAGAGGCGTGAACAGACAAGAGTTTCTGAAGTAAGAAGGAACAAATTTCCTTTACATAATACAATTCCTCCTGACCATCAATGATGTTTCAATAGCTGGAGTTATTCATGCATCCTGGTTGCTTGACAAACAGAGTCCCAAAGTAATTAAAATGGAACTGTATAATATCATGTCTTAAACCTTGGAAGCTGTATCTTAAATTCAGATGTTCTCCACACAGAATAATATTTCAGGTATGATACTTCTTGGGTGCATTACAATAATCACTAAACCCTACTGATAAAGTTCTAACAGCACGATTGGAAAGAAGTGAACACAAACCAAAGAACCAAGCATTATGCATACATACATACATACCGTGAAAGGGCATAAAAGACAGAAAAAACCACCACCACTGGAAGCCAGACTTTATGGGACTAATGTCAGAGCCTATTGGTAACCCTGAAGCGACCACCGTCTGTACAAGCATTGTTCACGCATCAGTAATTACCCTGATTGGATTGCTTCACATTCTGATACGATATAGGTCAAGTGAAATGTGTATAAATTGGGATTTGATAAACAAATAAATAATTCCTCTTTAACATCAGTCTTTGGGAATTCATATGTGATCCGACTTTACAGATGTGTTGTTAAAATCAGATATGACTCCAGTTGCTTACAGTTTGTTTAAACTACTCACTGGAATTGCTAAAGTCTTCACTGACTTTTAATATATTGCTAAGGATTTATTTTGTGAAGTCATTCAAAACATTCCTGGATTGCATCAATGTGTTATATCAGGACAGTCAATGCTCTTGGAAATCACTATAAACATTCTATATTTTTCAACTTATCATTTTCATTCTTTATTGTAGGGAAATAAATTGCTCGATGATTTTACTTAAATTGTAGGTTTCACAATCTGTTACATATTTTACTACTTTTAGTAATAACAGCCATTTTGGATAGCAGAATGGCATCATTTGCATAAATCCTAAAGCATTCAAGCCAGGACATTTCTGTCAAATCTGATTAGTCTGTTAATCAATTTTTAGAAGTTATTCAATGTGTGTGTGTGTGTGTGTGTATATATATATATATATATATATATATATATATATAGTTGTTGTTGTTGTTATAGGGTTTAACGCCTTTTTTTAAGCATGAGATAGGCTATACATGGCGGCCAGTATTAATGGTGGAGGAAGAACCCGGAAAGAACCACCGACCCACGAGAAGCTACCGGCAAGCTTTCTCACATAACCACATTGGCCGAGCCCGAGACTCGAACTATATATATAGTAACAGCTGTCATATTTGATAACAGATTGGCATCATTTGTGCTAACTTAACAGCCTTTCAAGTTCCTGCAGATATAGTCACTGCCACAGAGTCATGGAAACTAACCTTTGCCTCTAGGTCACATGAGACTTTGTGTTTCTGTTCCTTCAGATCCCTGATCTTGCCAAAGAAGGTCTCCTTCTCTCTTTCTGCCTCTTTGACCTTGACTTCCAACCTCTCCACCAGCTTCTGATATTCAAGGTTTTTGTGTTCAGCCTGGGCATACCTTACAACCATTGCATCTTTTTCTTTCACAGCCTCTTCACATGTCTTAGTCACCTACAATATTTGAAGAATTGATTATAATTCTGCCTAATGAGCTGAAAGATATAAAGAAAAGACACCAATCCACATGATGCATGGAACTTGCAAAAACTCTGGACATGTTCTGATAGAACAGAAGGAGCTTGGCAGATGCCTATAGAACTTAATGAAATTTGCTCTAAGCCCAGCCCAGTTTCATGTACAAGAAAAACACTTTCCATATTTATGAAAAATATTAATTGTTAGACTTATTACATAAAGTAAATGAAAGAAAAACTCAAAATTTTATCAAGATCAAAGCAGTAGTTTTGGAGACATTCTGTATCACAGTTGCAAAATATTTCTTATATTTTTATCCATGGTGCGGACACATTTCGTACATGTACCCCCACATAATAAAACATGATACAACTACTAACACTAGGCCCACCCTGACAGCCTTTCAACTGACCACAGGCAATTAGGTATATTAGCTGCCCTCAATACCTGCCTATCCATTACAATGAAACTTATATTAAAGGAGTAATATTTATTCAACTTTGTACAATCTGTATACAGGCAGATGCAAACAAATATGTCAGTCATTATCTAGTGATGGAAACTGTAGCAAATATTAGATCTGTTGTAGAAATGAATTCTCTTAGCTTCAAGCTAAAGATGATTAGAATCTATCAGAGGATTGAACAAATGAAAACCTGAACCAAAACCAAAAACTGCTGGTGATAACCATTATTGCAGCTATTGGAAAAGTGGGCTCAACAATAATATGCAATGGGCATGATGCTTTCTCAAACAAGGGCAGCGACTCTGTAACTCAGTCAAGACTCAACCTAAGCTACATTTTGTACACACAAATAAATTGCACAACATATATGGTTTCAATCCTTGCAGTCCTTCAAAGTTATTGAGCAGAAACGTAATTCAAGATGGATGAGAAAGTTCCCAAGTCAAACAATGACTGAAAACAATGAAAATCTAACCTAATTGATCTAAATCAAACCTGATGTACATTTCCACAACAGAAAGCCTAAAACCAAATTTATTTCATGCTTCATTTGCAAACTTTTTATGTAATGCATGGGCTATAACTAAGCCAAATGTTCACTGAATTAGGTGAAAATGCAACCTGACATAATGTCCTTAATATAAATCTTCATACCAACTTTGATTTTAATCCATAAAGCCCATTAAAAATTAATGACCTGTAACAAAATTCATGATGGGAAGGACATGACACAAAGTAACAGGAGGATGTGGTAACACTATCTAAACATAACCCAAAAATATCGTAGTGAAATAAAACTGACTGAGATATGCATAGACAGATGGTGGGAAAAAAGATGATTCAACATGACCACTCATAATAATCCTACAAGTGTGGAGATAATATTTGTGCTTTGAATGCACATGAGGAATGTGATGAATGTACCAATGTGCACAAAAAATATTTCAGTAAGAAAAGTGTTGCATCAAATGATTTGTTATAACACAGCTGAAACAAGATGTGTCAGAAAATATTGATATATTACTTGATCGACTCTGAGTCTGACTTCATTCTGTAATGTTACTATGGCACGCTTTGCTGATGCATCATGGGAAGCCAGCTTCTCTTTCATACCTCGGATTTCTGTTTGTTGTTGTGCAATGGTGTACTCAAGCTGAAAAGATATTACACACAATATACTTCAGTTGAGAATTTAAAATAAACTATATCATGGTTAAATGCACACTTTAGAAAATAGACATTAATTTGTAACATTAACATTTAAACAAGAGTCTCTCGAAGGGACAGACACACCACAAGAATTTCCAGGCATTCAAGATAAGACTATATCATCCTTTTAACTGCTGAGTGCTGAAACCATCTCTGATATTCTTCAGCGACGAGATGTTCAAATTGGGTGTTGTGGTGCAACAGACTGGATGTCAGCTTGGCACCATTTTCATTTAGGACAAAGGAGACATCATTAGAAGTCTTCTGGTGAAAAACCCCACATCAGTATGTCTTTCTGTTCAGATAGAGTTGTGATAACAAGATTTTAAGATGGCTGCCATGGTGGCCATCAGATTGGCACCATTTTCATTTAAGACCAACTAGACAACATAAAAAGTCTTTTAGTGAAAACCCCAAACTAGACAACATAAAAAGTCTTTTACTGAAAACCCCATGTTCTTATAAACATCCATGTAGTAGGATGAGCAATATGTTTTTCAAGCTGGCTGCTGTCACAGCCATATTTCTGAGCATCATCATTTTCATTTAGGACCAACTACACCATGGAATGAAATGTGTGCCAAGTTTCACTGAAATCCTCCTAGTGGTTTAGGAGAATTAATAATAATGAAAAGCAATTTTAAAAATTGTGATGACAGTATTTTCAAGATGGCCATCAGGGTGGCCACGTCAGAGGTCAAATCAGCACAAATTATATTCAGTCCCAAATTCTCTATATATTCATTACTAAGGCTGCAAATATATTCAACAAAGAATTTTCTTACAAACTGATTCCTGTCATTATAGGAGGTAAAAGACATACAGCAAATGAAACAATTACAAGTTGATCAAGATATGGCATGAACATTATAATATGTCAGCTGTTTAGGAAACCTAATGATTAAATAGGCATAAAAAGTTGAGTTTATAATCATTTTGATTAAATGACATCATTTCTGTAAAACCTGTACATGTAAAGAAGATTTAGTAAACACTTCATCTTTATTCACACTCAGATTAAACCGAGTATTTGCATCTTTAAAACAGACTAGACACAATGTGTTGTATCTATGTGATGGTACACAAAAGTTATTTAATGTGAACGAGAGACTGTTTAGTGTTATGGACTTTTAGAGATAATATGTATGTATGATTGTTATATATATTTAATTTATACTTAGTGCTTGATCTTTGTCCTTGATTAAGGTTATAGTTTTTGTGTATACCTGATGTTCAGTATGTCTGTAAGTGAAGTTATAAATAAGTTGCTTACCAATATTTGATTTCAAACTCTAACCATATTTACAAACTAGAATGTTCTGTGAACTTGTGTCCCACATTCTGGTCATTTTATTGTATCTTAGGTTTCTGTGGTAAACAAAATGATTCATTCTTTCATTCCTGTTTTAAGTTCATTTACTGCTGTGTTCATATATAAACCGAGAGGCACAGTTATTGAAATTATTCATCTGAATTACAAAGTATTGAAATTATTCATTTGAATTACGAAGTGTTTATTGACTTTTTGGACCAAAACACTATTTTGGGATTATTGTGAATTCATTCAAAGGCCTTCTGGTTTATATCACTGCGATACATCAACTGTTGGCACATCAACCTATACAAGACTATTGGTACATCAACACATTCAACATTGGAATTCATGCAGAACACTATACTTTAGGACTTGTGAGAACATTTAGGATTATCTGGGATTTAATTCACAATATTGCAACTTCCTCTTAATTTTTCACTTTGTAGATTAGAGAAATAAATTATTTGTTAATTTTAATAAACTTGTTGGTTTCACTTCTTTCTGTTACTTAGTTTAAGACCTAAATCCATACAGTGATGAGTAAACAAATGAATTAATCACTTAAGATCTTTTTGACCATGTGATTTTTCACTGTCTGAATCTGAAAGCACTACTGTAGTTCCAGTTCAAAACTATTACCATCTTTTATATCTAGTTACAGGGGCCCATCAAAATGAAATAGCCTAATTTCACACACAATTTGAGGACATGTTACTGTATCTGCAAATTCCTTATGCCTGAGTCTATGACCAAAAAGTTTAACTATGGGACCCAGCTTTCCAAATAAAAAGTACACTGGACTCAGTCTCAATCACAGTTTAAAAGCTGCACCAAATAATGTAAAGACGTAAACTGAAAAAAGATTGATCCAACATGAAAATACATCCAACACATATACATACACATTAAGTACATAGCTGCAAACTCTGTACAACATGGTTTGTGTGAACTTAGTCAAACACTGGTATCCAGCCATCACAAGTCTGGAACCAGCCTAAATTTAATTAAAACAGTTTGGACAAATGTAACAAGAAAAAATGTTCAGCCACTGTACCTCCTTTATCTGTGGTATGTAGAGATCATCAGAGTTCTTTTTTCTAAGATTATTGATCTCACGAAGATAACCATCTTGCTCTTTGATGGCTGTATCTAGTCGCTGGCTCTGCTCTACATTTTCTTCCCGTAGCCTGGAATGAAAAAAAAAAAAGAAACATTAACTTCTTTCAGCTCTTTAACTATAATTTATGCTTTAAATTGTTGCTACAAAATACCCAGCATCAATGAATAATAATAACCAAAAACATGTCTCAAAAACTAAGAAATATTATCAGCTCTGTCAAACAAAAAAAGATAAACCCAAAAACAAAACACAAAATAAAGCTATGTCTGATCAAAGAAAAGAAAATGCACTACTGTGTAAAGAATTAATTTATATTAATTATTGTTTAGTTAGTTATGCTGGTTAATAGAAAGAATAAAAATAAGATGCACATGTAGACCTGCTTTCTCTCCCCTGGCATATCCTAGTCCAATTGGAAAATGTAGTCCTGAAGAAGGTACCTTAAGTTGAAAGACACCCAGGTCATAAATACATGCAATTTCTGGCTATCTGGTAGAAACTGGAGGTAACTGACACATTTAACTGTGATTCTACTAAAAAATAATTTCAGCTGGATTAAAGTGTACTGAACTCTTTGACTGAATATGAAATGTTCATGCTAGGACCCAACATGCCACAATTAGTCTGTCAGGATAAGGCAGTTTTGAGACAAAGTCTTGACACAAGTTTTTCTTTTCAGTTTATATTAGCAACACCTAGCCATACTTGATGGGAGCAAAGTATCATTTGTAGGTTTACCACCTGGTTACTTTGGAAATCATGCCACTACAGGGAAAACCACTCTATACACAACTTTGACAGCATGTACTGTATTAAAAGAGAGAGATACTCAGTTTGATCAAAATTGGCTTGGCTGTCAGTGTTCCTTCCAGCTTTCTGAGAAAAAAACTCAGAGGCATCCGGAGTAAAATATATTTTGCATTTTCCAAAGGCCCTATCTATTATTTATTAACCTGTTACCTGCTGATTACACGTTCATCTATAGAACTGTGAACATTTGCATGATGTTCCTGTTAAGTCACTGCAATAAATTTATACTAGAAGTTCCCTTTGACACTAAATTATCTATTATTACCACATGTATTTATAAAATATAAGATTTTCTATGATATCGTTGTTGAAATTGGAAAAACAGTGCATACACTTACTGTAATTCTATCTTGGGTGTTTTCTTTTAATGTTCTGTACAGTTGTTAGTAAAATTAAGCTTATTTTTCATTACTGCTTATTTTGAAACCATCATTTTATTCATGATATAAGCTGCGAGTGTGATCATTGTATCTTTTTTTGTGCCTTGTATGCACTTAAGTGGTCAAAACTGTGCTCTTGGTCCTAGTATCAGATGCTGAGTGAAAGTCACTACTGTAATTATCATCAATTAAATCACTTTCTACCATCTCTCAATTCAGACTACTACTGTACTTGCATTTATATCAGAGCATAAGCCAATATTTCCTTCTGTGACTTAAATGTTCAGCACCCATCATGTGCTTTTTTAAAGCTTCAAGAAGTAGCTGTGCTGGTCTGATGGGTCTATTTAATATTTTTAGCAAATACTGGTGATAAAAATTGTTGGTCTTAAAAAACCTTAACCAAGTACATAGTTAGATCAGTGTTGTTAGTACACACAGGGTGTACTGAGCTGACACTTTCTAACTTGGTCAAGGTCCCTTACTTCAGCTCCAATATATAAGCAGTACCAGAGTGCTTACCATACATATCAAGTATATACATACATACATGAAAAGTTGACAACATAAAATCTGAAGAATCTACCAATGAAATGCACATTTCATAAGAATATTTTAACAGTAAACAAATCGTTTGTATAGAAAATGAACTGCCTGAAAATCCCCCCCCCCCAATCAAACATAGCTGGGATGGGTGGGGTTCAGTTGGGCACTATTAAAGGTGACTGTGTTTATTCATTTGAATATGGTTTATTACATAGAAATGCTGATATTTGCATTAGGTCACCATGTAAATTGGTACCTGTAGAAAATTAATCTGAACCATAATATTTTCTTTGTCCCTAATAAATGTTATTAATTACATGAACTTTGTAATTATTCTTCTTTACATGTACATTGCTGATACGGTATAATTTAATTATGTGTGCCAAGTAATCAATCCATTATAGAAAACAAAAACTGTCAACTTACTCTTTCTTATCTTGATTCCTTATGTACACAAACCACACAATACAAACAGAACAGGTCTATCAAAGCTGTTGCTTTGATTCTCTTTAATTTCCTTATATTTTCAACTTGTTTGATCACATTTGATAAGAAAATAAAATGCAAATTTTCTTTGTGAAATTATAAATACAATTACGACATCACAACTCTCAACAAAAAAGTACCCTTAGAGTAAAAAAGTGGTCTCACCTTCCCCACCACTCTAAACTTTCTGGTTGGAACAACTGGATATAGATGGCTATTTTAGTGAACCTTTTATGATGCGCTGTCAATGTTTACATGTGACTTTTTAAATTTTACTATGAAAACAGAAGCAAGGGTGCAGCATGAGAAAACACTTAGATGTTTTTACTAAGTTTGATATAAACTGACTTAGTTGGTCAGGAGAAGTTAAAACTGGTTTACTTACCTTTAGCCACAGAAGCCACACCTATCCTAAGGGAGCAATTCTAGACACAATTTTGATAAACCATGTCCTAAATTAAAAAAAGTCCTACTGAATCTGATCAAGTCAAAATAGTATTTCCACCTGGTTGCTAAGGAAGTCATTTATACTGTTGCTACTGGAGGACCCTGGGCAAAATTTTGATACAGCATGACCAAACAAAAATTACTACCAAGTTATATAAAAAATGGCTAGATAACATGTCAAACATATTTACACTCACTCAGTTGATTGGGGACAGTGGGGTACATGTTACACAACACTTATCCGATATGCTGGCAACAGGATCTTTTTGAACTCATATTGATTGCACATGACAACTCTCTTTTGTGTATTTTTTTCCATTACGAACTACTGTTATGAAAACATCCATAATCTAATAATGAAAAGTGTTATCTAAATTGAAACCTCATGAGTTATGTAACAATAGACATTAACAAAAGTGGTAACACAGCTGGAACAAAGACTGGAAAAACATATTTTGATGAAAATTTGTTGCAAGAATCAACATGTTTCTGAAATAATATAAAATAAAATACTTTTAATTGAACTCATTCACCAGCATATACTATTTTCCATCTTTCAAAGCAAAAAAAAATTCCCTACACAAATCATTGTTCCCACAGACACAACAGCATGTGCTTTATATGACATCGGACTTTCATAAAAGGGTAACATATAGATGTTGCTAATATAAACACCACTTAATGTAGACAATATCAGCTATTTCTCCTGTTGCAGCAAATATTTCACAAGAATCCGAGGTGTAATACTCTAAGACCAAGCAGATTAAATTATGAAAACTGAGTTGAAAATTCTATTGGTGCACTCTGTATGACTTGCATCATAAATTAAGTCAACACATGTATTTTCCTTGCAAATGTCAAACAGTTAGAAATGTATGCGACTTGCATAAAAACTAACCAATTTTGGAACATAATGCTTATATGTGTGACACAAATGTTACATCTAATCTAACTGTAAGGATCTCTGCATAATTTCAAATACATATAGTTCTAAGTAAAGCAAAGTTCAATGTACTGAACAGCTGGGTATTATGAAGATATTTCATGACATCCTTGTGGACATAAAAGATTTGGGAAGGTCATTAACGCTTTGTTTGAAAAAGTAAGATTTTAAATTTATTTGACTAGCAGTCAATAAAATACATATCAAAATTTATCTCTGTTGTTAACTTCAAATGACATGAGCACCAGCTTTAAGTTTTGTAAACTTTCAGGAAATGCTGCCATCTTTTACAGATGTAACACTTATTTTATGCCATCAAATTCTCTAACATATATCCTACAGAAATATTCCAACCAAAGTTAATTAAATTTGACTCTGCCATTCCAGATAGATTTTCCTACTAGTGGCTCTCAAATAAGACAAATCACTGCTAGGGAAACCTCTACAAACAAAAATTTTTGATTGGTCATGTCCTACGAAATGTTCTTACCAAGTCTGATCAAGCCCAGCTGAGCTACTCTGAACGCGAAGTCAAAAATAAATGGAAATAGGGGTGAAATGATTTACCAGTGCACTGATGTATAAATAAAACTGCCATTTCAATATGTGTATTAATACAAGATGATAACTTACACTGTACAGTTACTAAATTCTTCACATTCCGAATATTTATTAGTCACTCGCTGTTTTATTCCTGAAATTAAGAATTCATCATAGAAAGCTATTGTGCACAGAGGCTGTTGTTTCTGTCAGTAAAAAAGAAACACTACTGACAACACCCATTTCCATTCTACAAAACTTGCGAAATTCAAAATCTGCCTTCTCACCGAATCCATGTTAATTTTTATTTATCCCATCAGCATCTTCAGCTACTCATAACATGTATCAATGTAAAGAAGACACTAGAAGCTTGTTCCCCATGTATCAATGTAAAGAAGACACTAGAAGCTTGTTTCCCATGTTTCAATGTAAAGAAGACACTAGAAGCTTGTTTCCCATGTATCAATGTAAAGAAGACACTAGAAGCTTGTTCCCCATGTATGATTTAAGTACTTTATTGATTATTTAACAGACATGAAGTTTCCCTTTTCCTTTGTATCTTGTCTATTTGGATCACATTTAGAGGCCTAAACTTTAGGTGTGTCATGCAGTGGATTATGCTACATTCGGTTCTGATTGGTGGTAATTGTTCAAGTCCAGGGTAAATTTAATGTAGCTTATTCAGTAAGTGGTACACCAGAATTGTGTGTGATTTGTGTGTGATTTAGATTTTTTTAACATAGCTTTAACAATTTTTCAGTCATATCGCTATGATGTCTGTAGTGTGGCAGTTTATAGTGATATCTAGTACTGGGGCATCATGATGCAAACATGTAGTATGATGTCCCACCCAGTCACATTATCCTGACACCAGGCTGACCAGTCCTAACACTAACCTCTTAATGCTGAGTGCCAAGCAAGGCAGCTGTTAGTACCATTTTTAGAAGTCTTTGGTATGACTTGTCTGGGGTTCGAACCTGTGACCTCCTGCATCCGATACGGAAGCTCTAACCACTAGGCCACCGGAGCAGTCACCAGAATTGTTGCATTCAAACTTGATCTAAGTGCACAAGTTACAACAACAAAAATACAAACAGCGCATGAAACACTTAACAAGATTTCTTTTTCACAAGCCTGCAAGATCAAATTAATATTTTCACATACATGCAAACCTCAAGAGAGGTACAAGTGTAATTTTTGCAATTATAAGGTGCAAAATAGCATAACTGGAGCACAAAAAGTGTAATCAATATATTACTAGTACCAATATTAGTACCCCTACTTTGTTGAGGCCATGACATCATAGCTAAGACTGTACATGTTTATTTTTACTGCTAACCTGAGGGGCCCCAAGTGGCCGAGTGGTCTAAAGCGCTCTCTGTTACGGATCACTGCCATTTCACCTCTGTCTGCATGGGTTCGAGTCTAAGATTTGGTGAATGTGGATATGTGAGAAAACTTGCCAGTAGCTTCTTGTGGGTTGGCGGTTCTTTCCGCGGATTTCCTGGTTTCTTCCTCCACCATTAATACTGGCCGCCATGTATAGCCTATCGTGTGCTGAAAAATAGCGTTAAGCCCCACAACAACAACAACTGCTAACCTGGACCAGTAGGTCAAAATATTTGGCAAAAATAGGCAAATACCAAGTGGATTAGAACCAGAATACCAAAACAAAACAGCCTGAAAAATTATTTATATCCTACTCTCACTTTAACTAGTCTGTATGTCCAACTTTTGCTGAATCATTGTGAGGTCCACAAATTCTGCATGATGAAGTGCTCAACCTGAGTGCTGTATTGCATCACTCTCATATTCTTTTTTACAAATTTGTAAAGCTATGTTGATTTATCCTTTTCCTAATTGGTCATCTTTTAACTTTAGAAAGACCGATCTGCTCTAAGAAGTTTCATCCAAAAGTCAAACTGTAAAAACCTGTTCACTAAATATCTGGTGCCAATGTCTTTAAAAGTACAGACTGGTCTGCTACCCAACTTAAATATCAGTATAATGAATCTGCAAGGGATAGTTTCAAATTAAAGAAACCCATCTGATTTCTTGGAAATGGGTCATTTGCAGTTGCTTTAAATAGAAAATTAGGAAATTACATGTAAGTCTATGCTCGTCAAATTAGCTCTTATGCTATTCTCAGGCAGCAGTCTTTTTTGTAAGAATATAGACAAATTTTTATGATGAGTGGAATTAAAAAGATGTTAACAGAAATGATAAGCACAACTATTTATTGCTTAATTTTTATTTTAAATTTTCATGCACAATCCATACACAGGTTTGCATAAGATGTAATTTGGTGAAGAAATGCATAATAATTACACCAAAAGCGTACAGGTTCACATATATGTTTTTACTGATCCTGCCTAAATTTCACTGATACTGCTTAAATGTAACAGAAGCCAGTTCACTTTCTGATTCAACAATTATTATTCATTAGCATCAGTTCAAAGAATAACAACTGTATTTCACCAACAAGACTCATGAAAAGCTAATGTTCATTTTCTGTATCTGATTTGTTATCAGCTCTAGGTTCGTAAGATCTTTGGCTTTCTGTTTCTTGGTTCAGCAGCATGCCACAGTCTGATGGCATCTCTTGGATTATAAGTATCTGCATTTAGCAAAGATCACCGTCATTAGATCCAAAAATGCAAGTGATCCTTGTGAACTTCTCCAATCTGATTTCACCATTTTCAACAAACCCCAGCGACTTGCATAGTTTGATGGAGGCTATGAAAGAAGTAACCAATGCACTTTTGTATTTCTCTGAATGCTCTGTGCAGAAAGTGCACAACATCACATCCTTTCCTGGGTCAGACTTCAGCCATTTGTATTCACTTACACAGTATTTCTGGTACTTTCTTAGTCCCTTCCCTTGATCATATTATCAAACTCTCTCTTGTCTGACAGGGGTCAAGCTAGAACTGAAGTTTAGGGAAAAGTGACTTCTCTGTTTGGACAGAGTAGGTAGAAGCGAGATCTGAATAGGCAGAAGTGGAAGCAAAGCAAGAAATGCAATATATATATTTCTATGTATTATTTTCTTCTCTTACTTGAAATATGTTCTCTATTTTTCAGCATCCATTTAACAACCATTTTATGCAATACTTTATTTTCAAGTTGAAAAATCAGTATTAAGTTATGTTTATCACAAACATATTTTGTAGATGTATACAAATTATTATATTGGTACCAACTGTTTTCATACTTGAAAGTGTATTATTTGGATGGAGATACATGCAATGTATTTTGGCCATTGGACTTTAAAAGAGCACTTTGTAATTAATAGGAATAATGATATTACAGTTTTTTATTTAAGTAAATTACTTAATAAACTACCACTTATATTTGTTTTACTTTCTCAAAGTTATGTGTAAAATGGCAGTCAAAATTTTTAAAAATTACTTTGAAACAACCCCCTGTAATATGTGCATCGAGCAAAGGTGCATGTAACTTCATACTATATTGTTTATCCTATCTGTATTGTTGCCAATTAAACACTACTCTAACTATTCATGGACAACACACTTAAGCATTGATGCTGATATATGACCAAACTAGACCCTTCACTCCAACCGAATTGACACAACCAAGAACATGTATGGCTCCATGCATAACATGTGTGCTTCTATTTTTAGAGAGAGGAATTTTCTTAATATAACCAATCACTTTTTAGCTTTGTTACAACAATCCATTATAGGATTGCAAATGTATGGTTTTATTATTTGCATACGTACTTGCAGTAACGCCACGTATTGGTAAAATAGTATTTGCTTCATTGCTTTTTTCGCATTTTCACCAAAACAAATGTCAGAAAACAACTCTGACATTACAAAATTGCAGTGCTTTTTGAACTCCAAAACACAGCACTGTCTCATATGTTTCTGACCTACATTATTACGCTAAATCTTCTATCACATAATATTTAGACTTTACTTTCTATAAATTGTACATTTTACTTAATCTATTTGCTGAATTATTTATAGAAACAGTCTAATGAAAAAGTATTTCCCAGATGCAGCGATATCCACCATTATAGGTTCACTGACAGTTTTAAACTTATTCTATAAGGAAAATAATGCAAACATGGCAGTTAAAATCTTCATTTCAAAATATTTAAATTAGAAAGTGTTCTTAACCAATTATATCCTTAAAACACAAATTACTATCTACATATTGATGTTAAAGTACCAAAACAGAAGTTGGTATGTCTTCATCATTAAATTGTAGAGCTAACCTGTGCAAATCGAGCAATGATAATTTGCTTGGGAAAGGTTTAATGGTCAGTCAGCTATTAAACACATGAATATGAATGTGCAAAAGTTTGTCTGTGCAATTGGTATCAACACCACATATATTTTGCCTTGAGCTATAACAATACACTTTCAGAACTTCCTGGCTACAGCGAGGGAGCATCTCAAAAGTCATAAAAAACTGTAATTTACTGTACATCAAAAAAAATAATCACAGGGCAAAGGTGTTTTCGCTTTCCTAACAGAAAAAAGGTAAGTTTACATTTTTTTTAGTCAACTTAGCTGACCACTTTGCTTGGTAGCACGACCCCTGATTGTCATCATCTAATACCCACTGTTTTGGCGGCAGCTGCATACCTTACCAAAACTTCCACATTTACGATTGTGACTGCACAATGCACTGAATATTTAACAACAATATAAATATTAAAGCACACTGTTCTGTATAATTCTGGATTATTGACTGTATCATCAAGTGAGAACTTTTCGGACTGTTCAATACTAGCCTATACCGTTTACTTAGCATAGTCATGAAATCAAAGCTTGGGGTCAGTACACCATGCTAGTTCCATTTGCACAAAGACAAAAAAACAGATCAATAAACCATTAACTCATTCACAGGGATGGTCCTGGCTTTTAAAAAGTTGTTGCCAAAAAAATCGCCAACCTCAATATTTTGTCGCCAATTTTTAAAAAATGTCGCCAGAACAAGTAGTGAATTATCTTTCCAAGTCTATTAATGTAATACGCAATGAAAATTGAAAAAGGATAGTTATTACTTTATTGACAACAAGCAATACATCTATAATATTACAAAATAAATCATTACATGACTGTTTTGCACTATTAAAATGTTATAGAATGTCACATGATGATCCGTCGTGATTTTAGGGCTGCTCACTTGTTGAATGCAGTTTCAAAGTCTAATTCTTCGCATCTGTACGTGCTGATTCTCATTAAATTCTCTAGAGTTCAGATGCCGAGTTTATTTCTGATGTCAGTTTTTATGAGGTTCATCTTACTGAATCCACGTTCACAGTCTACAGTGCTGACAGGTGACACCAGTAGTACTTTTACTGATAGCAGCCATCTTCGCTACTTCCATGGTCTTTGCATCCCGCATCATTGTTAGTGCATAGGTATGACTGTTGTCACCTGAAAAAAAATGCATTATCAAATGTAAAATATCTACTTTCAGACATCTAGTGTCTCGCTCATTTTTTTAAAATAGAAACATCAGGCATTAAGCAAATCTGTATTATGTATATTATTTTCCAAATAATAGTTTTGTAAGGAACTTTAATGACATTTTAATGCTAAAATCCTATGATTGTACTTTGCGATGTAAGATAAGTGACGTATAATGCGACCGTCGATTTCATGCATTCAGTAATTAAATGCTCCCCCCCTTTTCATGGCTAGCTTCACAAAGTATATCTCTGTCAACAGTAGTTCAGAAATTCATTTTTGCGACGCTTTACATGCTTTGCTTATAGTGTGTGTGTGTGTGTGTGTGTGTGTGTGTGTGTGTGTGTGTGTGTGTGTGTGTGTGTGTGTGTGTGTGTGTGTGTGTGTGTGTGTGTGTGTGATTTAGATTTTTAACGTAGCTTTAACAATTTTTCAGTCATATCGTTACGATGTCTGCAGTGTGACAATTTATAGTGATGTCTAGCACTGGGGCATCATGCCGCAGACATGTGGCATGATGTCCCACCCAGGCACATTATCCTGACACCAGGCAGACCAGTCCTAACACTAACCTCTTAATGCTGAGCGCCAAGCGAGGCAGCTGTTAGTACCATTTTTGTAAGTCTTTGGTATGACTCGGCCGGGGTTCGAACCCGCGACCTCCCGCATCCGAGGCGGACGCTCTAACCACTAGGCCACCGGAGCGGTCACTTTGCTTATAGTAAATTGCTTCCTAAATCCCAAGAATGATCACTGAATGCTGTCGAATTTTTCTCGGCAAGCAAACTAGGATCTCCATTCCCACCAATGAAACTTACACGAGTCAACACCTGGCATTAATGTACTGTATATATAACCCATTAATCACCATCATTAAATTAAAAGAAGGAGTGAAGAAACATATCACAGAAGATATGTGCCCCCCCCCCAAACAATTCGGAAAAAAATGGTTATTGAGTCAACAGGGTTATATGCATATACTAGTTAACAATAAGGAGATAAGGTGGGATATAAAATGTGGGGAATAGTTATCACATGTATGGTACCTTGAGACAACATTTGAACTGTTAACATAAATTCACACCCAATTTAGGCCCTGTTAGTTATAACAAAAAAGGGCATGGTTTTATTTGTCAATCAATTGCTAGTGCTTTCACTCCCTGTAGAACAGGCGGTTTCTTTAAAGTAGGTCAAAAAGGTTTAAGTCTAACCTTGACAGGGGTCAAGCTAGATTTAAATTTTAGGGAGAAGTGACTTCTCCTTTTGGTCAGAACAGGGAGAAGTGGGAGCTAAACAGGGAGAAGTGAGACCAAAGCAAGAAACACTATATATATATATATATATATATATATATATATATATATATATATATATATAGATAGATAGATAGACAGATTGATAGCTGCATTATCTTATTTTAATGATGTGCTCTATTTCTCAGTATGCTTTTAACAGTTTTAAGCAGTGCCTTATTTTCAAGTTGAAAAAATTGTGTTATATGTTAGTATCAACATATTTTGTACGCGTATAAAATTTTTTATATTCATACCCATTCTATTCATACCTGTAGTATATGTGTGTTTGAACTGAAGTAAATGCAGTGTTTTGGCCATATGTCTTAAAAAGCACATCAGAAGCTATACATTGTAATTAATTTTAACTGATAGCAGTAACAAGATTAGAGTCTTGTAACTGTGAGTTGGTAAAAATGCTTAATAAACTACCACTTAATTATTTTATTTTCTACAAGTTTTGTGTAAAATTGCAGTCAAAAAGATTTCTCGCCTTCTTTGAAACAGCCCCTAATACATGTACATAGGAATAAATGTACAAGTGACTTCAAACCATAGTCTTCGTCCTGATTTCATTGTTCCCGATAAAACATTACTGTAACTATTCATAGACAACACACTGAAGCACTAAAGTCGATATATAAATAAACTGGAAAATCCAAGAATTCGTATTGCACAGTGCGAGTGCATCTATTTTTAGAAGGAGGGCTTTTCTTAATATAACTACTCACTTTCTTGCTTCGTTACAAAAATCATTAATAGGACTGCATATTTATGGTTGTATTATTTGCCTACCTACTGGTAATAACGATATGCATTGGTTAAATAGTATTTTGCTTCATTACTATATATATTTTTCGTATTTTCACGAAAATTAATTACAGTAACTCAGAAAACAACCTTGACCTTGCAGCATTGTTTCGAATTCCACAACAGAGATTTCCATGTTTCTGACCTACATTATTAAATATTTAGGCTAAATCTCCTATCACATAATATTTAAACTTTGTTTTCAGTATATTACATATTTTCCTGAACCTATTTGCCCAATTATTTACGAATACAGACAGTTTAATGAAGTGGTATATCATATACGCAGTGATGTCCGACATTACAAGTTCATTTACGGTTTCAAACTGATTTTATACAGAAAATACACAAATACGGCCGTTAAAATCTCCATTTATTAAAAAAAGAAATAAATTAGAAAACGCTCTTCACCGATCATATTTTTAAAAGCAAATTACTATTTGCATATTGATGTTTAAATTTCGAAACAAAATTTGGTATATTTTCATCATAGTACAGTGTGCCCAACTTCATGAAATCAAGCAGTGATATCTTGCTCCGGAAACGGGTTAATGGTCAGTTAGCTATTAAAACTTGCATGTGAATGTGCAAGAATTTCTTTGTCGCCGTAAGCTGATTGGTATCAACACCACGTAAATACATGTGGCCTTGGGTTACAACAGTGCCAGAACTTACTGGCTACAGCGAGGGGGCATCTCAAAGTCGTAATCTACAGTCATTTTACGTCCAAAAAATCTGAGGGCGAAGTCGTTTTCGCTTTCCTAACAGAAGAAGGCAAAGTTTACGCTTCTCAGGCAACTTTTTCGCCCACTTCACCTGGTAGCATGTCCCCTGCCTTGAGCTACTGTATAGAATATAAAATGGGGGGGGGGGATAAATAACGCACTCCACCGGGAGAAACGGCGTGTCCTTTTTGAGAAGTTCACGAGTATTGGACCCAAAAAAAATCGAAGAATATTTAATGAAAATGATGCTTAAATATACCGCAAAGAACTTCCCAATGGTAGGTCCCAATCTGCGTGTTTTCAGATTCAATTTCCCGACTTGGCTTTTGAAAAGATTTATTATTTGCTTGACACACTATAATAACTGTGCGGTATTAACTAAATTTATTCAACAACTATTTAAATTCTTTGGAAATTAATTAATTCTTTCTGTACATCTGAAACTTCAACACAGAAGGGGCATTTTTCGTTGGAACGTATTCAGATTTATTGGAACTATTGGAATTGATAGGACTTTTAGGAAATAGGAATTCATTCACCATGCTGCAAGTTAATATAATTCATTCACTCCTGTATTTTGAGAAATAAATTAATTTCAATTATGCAAAACTTCTTTGTTTTGCTATTTCTTGTTGCGTAATTTAAGTCCCTGCAGTCATAACACGGGATTGACGGCAAAAGTAAAAGATCAATGAGCAAAATTAACATATATTACTTACTCCGCCTGGATTCATGTTTGGTGACACACTCCTTCTTCAAAATATCACAGCCAGTTGTAAACAAATTGACGACTTGTGCCTTGGTACATATATCACAGAACATCTGCTTTAACTTTGTATCATATCTCGGCCACAGATGCCAAGTTTCCAGCTGTCGAGAAATTTTCAGGAACTTTTGTCCCGTTCATCATGATGTGGTGTTGTACTTGAAGCATTACTACCAGAACTACATGTATATGATGTTGGACTGCCAGGTATAACATCAGGTTCAGTGACTGTGTTGTCTGATAAATTTGCACTAAATCCAAATGCTGTTAATTCTGTTAACTTACTCTTAGGATGAGATGATGAACATGGAACGTCTAACTTACGTTTACCCATGATAATGTTGCACTTTTGACAGTATATAATTCTGATTGAGATTTTTTTTCTATTTGCTTTGTATCTATACACAGCAATCATTACATCAAAGGTAATCATTTGCTCTAAAGTTTTGGCAAAACTATTTTATTGGTATATTAAAAAAACACAAAAAAAAAACAACAGAAGGATTAGCCGTCGTTCAATTAATTGTAGCTGTTTCTGTTCGCGTCTTCAGAGGTTGGTCAATTGTAGGTAATGTCCGGTAGCATGACACCATACAGTACTCAAGCCAGATATGAACATAAGTGGATTATGATGTAACAACGCACTGTAAAGCTGGGTTTGTCAATACAAACAAAGGATTTGTTTATGGAACAGATAGATTCCAGTGCATTGTGTATCCACGTCTGTGGCTTCCTTTCGTGGTCTCCTTGGATTTCTCCACTCCAAATCCATGATTGTATATACAAATTAAACAGCCAAAAAGGCTGTTGCCAAAAATATCGCCAGATGGTATATTTTGTCGCCAATAAGGGAAAAAAAATTGCAATTTGCGACATTGGCGAAGCCCAGGACAATTCCTGCATTCATCCTCTTTTCACTTTGCCTGAAATGGGGATAGGAAACACATTTTTGGGGTTACTTCTGAATGCATTCAGATGCATCTACTTCCTAGAAATTTTCGTTCAGCCAGATGCCTAGGTGCATAAAATACATTGTCTTCAATTGGCTGTTATGCTCACTCATGTGCAGAAGGGCAATAATTAGACATTTTTGTGTATTGGACCGATGTTTTGTGTATACTACTGGACACTCTTTACTCCAAATCTCATCCTACTTTTTGCAAAGGTTCACCTCTCAGTGTACAGGTCAGACTGGTCTTTTGTAAATCTCAGGCCAATAAGTCTCAAATCCAGATACAAAACTCCATTCTGAAACCAGTAATTTTGGCCTTTAAAAAAATCGGGTCTCAAAAAAAAAGTTTTTTTCCCGCTGTAATTTGTAATGTGAGTAGAAAGTATACATTATTTGGTATCATTATGGAACTACATCTGCTCAAATAGATGCACCAATCAATTTCTGGAATGTTTTTTTTTTATTTTGTTCTTACCTGGAGAAAAAAATGCTAGGGTTAGCAATGAAAAACAGGGATGGTCAGGCGACCGGAAACGCACATATTTTACCTGACTACCAGTCCATTATATTGTTTATATAAGTCCAACAACCAGCCCAAAAGTCTAGTATTGTTTATCGTACTCTAACTACCAGCCCAGAAGTCTAGATTTGTTTAACATACACAAGGAGCCCACCGCTTCCGATTTCCTATCCTACCACAAGGTTTGTCATAGCCAATGATATATAAGAAATTGTCACCCTGACTTTCTGTCAACATTGTTTCTGAGAGTCCAAATAAATGTATATTATTATTCAGAGAGGTCAGCAATAAACAATACTAGCCTACTGGGCTGGTTGTTAGTTTGATAAACAATACTAGCCTACAGGGCTGGTTATTGGTTTGATAAACAATACTAGCCTTGTGGGCTGGTTGTTGGTTTGATAAACAATACTAGACTACTGGGCTGGTAGTTAGATAAACAATACTAATCTACTAGGTTGGTAGTTGGTGTTAAAACTGGTAGTGTTGCTAAAAGAAGGGAAGACCTAGAAATAGAGGAAATAAAATATATTTGGCTATAGATTACTCCAGAAAAAGGTAAGCCCTACATAGTTTGTTTTGTATACAGACCCCCATCATCACATATTGATTGGTATGAATAATCTGAACTCAATGACCAAATAAAAGTGAACTGGGTGCTCTAGGTATAGAGCAATTAGTTTTTTTTAACCCACCAGAGTAACATCTACCACTAAAACACTTATAGATCATATTTAAACCCATACAAAAGCAAATGTTCTGGATGTAATGGTTTCAAAGATTGATGTAAGTGACCACTTTGCAATTTTTCTAGTAAGTAAAGTCAATAACAAATCCCAAAAAATAATATCCATAAAATCCATTATTTCACATTGCACTGGTTTTAAAATTAAGGTAGGTATATAAAAACCAGCCCAATTAGATGCACAAATTAATTCTGGGAATTTTTATTTTTTTATTTTTTGGGGAAAAGTGCTAGGATTGGACACAAAAAGCAGGGATGGTCAGCTGACCAGAAACACATTGTGACCGGGGGCCTTACATGACAGGTTAAAATTTTTTCACAGAATTGCAGATGGGGAAGTTTTAAACCATTATAGTTACCATTCCTGTCAATGTGTATAATGGGAATGGGTGTTGTCAATATGTTGCTGCTTTTCTACTGTCAGAAATAAATGCACATGGTCACAGCAGTTGTTTAGCATCTGTACGTATAGAGTGTGAGATTACATCATCTGAAACCATGCCACCCTACTACTGGCAATCCTTTTAAAGGTGAGAGGACGTTCAAATTGATGTTTATTGATATGTATCACATCACAGGTTGTGTATCACAATATATTACAATATGCAGAACAGGTGTAGCATATCTCTCGCTATGGATACCAGATCACTGCTAGGGGAGTTACCCTTAATATAATTTTGAGGATCATTCCTACCAAATCAGACTGAAACTGAGCCAGCAGATTTTCAAAGCAGATAAACAACGCATAACAGGCGATGGCTGACCACACCATAAGCTCAATTAGCATTACAGCCAGGTGTGTTAAAGTGAATAACAGGTCATGTGTCTCATGTCTGGCATATGAACCATGCTATAACATACCAAAAATATCATTTTAACATGTAATATAAAACTTTAACATAAAATCTTATCAATGATACATTCAATATTGCCACTGATTTTTCCATAAAAATGTTAACATCTATTTCTTAAAGCTGTCGCATGTAGGTTTAACACAAATTTGAGACTGTAATGCTTTTTAGCAGTTCATCAAAATCAATTAGAGAACTGATCCAAAATGGAAGCCAAACAAGAACCAATTTGTTGATGAGGTTATATTATATAACGAGTTCACTTGTCATGATGGGCAACAACTCTGCTCAATGCTCTAGGCAAGATTTTATCGAGTTCAGGATCGTAATGATGGGTTTCAAACTAGTTATGTTTTTAAAATTTCAACTGGGTAGCTGGTGAACACATAAACCTGTACTCTACAGTCTTAACTATAAAAACTTATGCCATGCCTTGGTAAGGCTGTCAACAATTAAGAGACAAAGCATGACTTTGGATGAGCTTAATGGCTGTTTTATGGCTATTCTCGAAAGGATAGAGTACAGTTATTGCAACTGTGCAGAGAACATCAAAAACTCATCCTTATCACAAAGATTATACTGATAACAGTAGACTTGATGCATAATATTAAAACTGTTCTGTGCACTTTGAACTGAAACATTATTATGCATTTTTAGTTAAATTTATTGCATATGATATGCAAACACTGCTATTGAGCTGTCTGCTACTGAGAGAAACAAGAGGACTTCAGCAGTGCCTTTTAAATTACATCAAAATAATTAAATGGTTACTGAAGCACAATGGTTACTAGACCTATATAAGAGCAGGAATCTACCGTATAAAGGCATAAATGAAAGAACAAAAAAAATTAGAAAAAAAAACTGATAGATCTAAATAAAAAATAGATTTGTTATCAGTTTTCTGACTGATCCTGCAATTTGCCAACCATCCCATGGCATTTTTTCCTACCTTCTAAAAAATTAAAAAAACCCAACTAAAATGGATTTTCTGAATATTGCACTCAGTATTAGATATAATTCATTGGTTCTATGGAACACCATTAGGAATCACAATGATTTCTGTATGTTTTATTCACTGTAGTCTCTTGTCTATTTGATAATGCCTACACAGTGTGATTCATATATGGCTAGAATGCATGCACAAAATATTTGTTAGGAATGTCAAGATTACATGTATACCCAACTATAATATCAATGTCAAACTGATTTAAAGTAAATGAACAGTAAGTTACCATATACACTCGCATATAAGCTAAATAATTTAAGAAATTTTACCTTCAATGTACATGCATTGGTGCCATTATGTAAATATGCTCACTAGCCTAAATGTGAGCATTAAACCAAACCCTATTGTTGTTTATTGCTGTCATACTGGGATCACATTTTAATGAGTTAGGTATTTAGTTTCAAGGCAAAATAAAAACTGGTGCATTGATAAAAAATTCTAATGTAAAATCACATAAACAATAATTAACTAGACTCAAAAAGGGAGCCTTACTGTTACAGCAACCAGTAAATACTCAATTCTTGTCATCGTCTGATCATACTATACACCAAACTAAATTAGGAAGAAACAATAAGAAAACAGAAAATTAAGTAAATTTAATGATTTTTCAAACAAATTATATTAGCATATAACATTTCCATGTAATATTACTAAAATCATTCAAGCCAAGACCAAGAGAGTTATACACATAATATTGTCTAAAATAAGTTTGCCTAAATAAATGCATTTAGAACTTACTGCATGCATCTTGTGTTGTTGCCTCAGACTTGTGGCTCAGCTTGTGCACAGGTCATGCACTTTTTAATGTTTTTACTGATTTATATGCAAACTAATTTATATGTGAGTATATACAGTAAGTAGAACTGGTTTATATTAAAAAAACTCTCTCTCAAGGGCAAGTGAATAAAAAGAGAAGAAATGTTAACCTAACCAACTGACTCTCTCAAGGACAAGTGAATAAAAAGAGAAGAAACGTTAACCTAACCAACTGACTCTCTCAAGGGCAAGTGAATAAAAAGAGAAGAAACGTTAACCTAACCAACTGACTCTCTCAAGGACAAGTGAATAAAAAGAGAAGAAATGTTAACCTAGCCAACTGACTCTCTCAAGAGCAAGTGAATAAAAAGAGAAGAAATGTTAACCTAACCAACTGACTCTCTCAAGGGCAAGTGAATAAAATGAGAAGAAATGTTAACCTAACCAAATGACTCTCTCAAGGGCAAGTGAATAAAAAGAGAAGAAATGTTAACCTGACTCTAAATTTTTTTGAGTATTGATCTGAAAAAGTATTTTTTGGCCCAAAATCCTTGAAAAGTAAAATGCATAAGAGTTAGCCACTATAAAAAGAACCTCGGTCATAAAAGTTAAAAGTATGTGCCCTTTTACGAGAATTTTCATGCACTCAAGAGTCCTTGTTGATGGACTGGTACCTTTTAAGATTCTATCTGGAACACTGAGACATCATTTCTGCATTTTGTGAAATACATTCTTCTCTCATGCAAAATAAAGGTCCAACTTACCTGCTTATTTCACATTCCCGCTGGAACAGCAACTGTTTCGCTTGTCTCAGTTGGCGTTTTAAATCCCTAAGTGCCGTAATGTCTTTCTGGAAGGGAATCTCCTCCTCTGTAATATTATCACAATTTTTATCTATAACATCACCATTAATATCACAGTGTGCTGATGTCTGTGGAGAACAGTGAAGAGTAGCATCAAGTTCAGATAACAATTCCTCTTCGGAGTCGTGACTAACATCAATACTGCAAGAGGAGAGATCACTAACCTTCAGCAAAACGTTTGGTCCTTTACTACCCTGAGCTAAATGCGTCGATTTTGCAGATGTCAGCTTCCCTACAGAAGCATTTTTTGCTACTAAGAGGGAGTTATCTATTCTCTCCTGAGGAATTGAATGCTTGGGACTAACAGAGGCATCCGTGTTTAAATCAGTGGATACATTCTGATTCAAATTTTGGCAAGTCAAAGTGGCACAATCATTTTCTGTGTCACCACCCTTATCACTAGCCACAAAATCACTCTTAAAATGATGTACATTAGAGGCATCAACATTTGCGGCTGACTGGTTAGAGGATGCACTATCCTGAATGTCTTTCCTGTGAAATGCACTTGAATTACATTCATGCCCATTTAGTTTCCTGTCATTATTTCTTTCTTGTCCATTCATTTCTGCATGTAATAATGATCTTTGTGACAGTACCAGCCTATCACCCTGTGCACTACAAGAAGCTTCTCCTGCACTGTGATCACTTTCTATTCCCAATGACTCAGATACTTGCAAACAACATGGTCTATCAGACTCTCCCATGGAACAACCATTCTCTGAAACGTGACCATTTAATGATCTGTGTGATTCATACACTTCAGACAACTCCACTGTATCATTTGGCACTGCAGTGTTTGCATCTGTTGAACTCTGATCGCATTCTGGCTCACAGAGCTCACGATCAGCTTCAACATTCCTGCCATGTGACACTACTTCATCTATCTCATCCTCTGGCATACAAAGCCCATTAGCCCCATTCAGGACAGCAAAAGGTTCTTGTGACTGATCTTCTATTCTATATGCACCATGAAGACAACTTGGGCTCACACTGTATGACTTTACTGAATGACAATCTGACATTCCTTCTGCATCTTTAATGTCATCTCCAGAACAACTTGAACACAAATGGGCATCTTCATTTGAAGAGGATACTGTTTCTACACCAGATACTTGATCCGCCTCACATGGCTCTACAGTTATCCCACCCTCCTCTCTTTCTACTTCACACATTTCCTCCACACATATCCCATCCTCTGCATCACTTGCATTGTCCTCAACTTCTGAGTTTGAATTTCTATCATCTTCAGGAATTCTGTTGGTGTAATCCATGCCAGTATCCTCATTAACACTAACTGGAGAAACACAGGAACTTCTCACTTCACCTGCTACTGCACTTCTGTTTGGATCTAGTCTTGCATGAGAATTACTGATATCACCTTTATTGTCTCTGATGTGTGAACTCAGTGCTGTTGTGGATCCTTCTTGTTCATGATTTCCATGACAACCAAACTCGGACTCGGGTTCAGGGTTGCTCTCCTGGGACTCTGGAGGTACTGGCTGTGATGAAACCTGGATTGTATCTCCATTAGTGGTGCCTTCTGCCTGGAAATCCTCCTCTGGCTGTGGGTTTTCTAACAAGTCTCCATTTTCTGGGTCCTCAGCATTTTCTAACGGGTCACCATTCTCTGGGTCAACATTGGACATGTCGCCACACCTCTGGAAGCACAGAATTTATGTAAATCATTACCCACATATATCTGTGAAAGAAAGATTAGTGTTATGATTCTATAGTCTTAAACTAAGTAACAGAAAAGAGTGAAAAGCAACATGTTTTGTAAAATTAAACAAATGATTTATTTCCCTAAAATACAAGGTGAAAATTTAAAAAAGAACTTACAGTATTGTGAATTAAATCCCAAATAGTCCTAAAAATTCTATCACAAGTCCCAATGTATGATGTTTCAATTCAATTCCTGTGGTATTCCAAATAAATTCTGATACTGAATGTGTTTATGTGCCTGTAGTCTCAAATATGCTAATATGCAAGTGGCCTGGAATGTGGTTTAAATATTTGACCTTTGACCTGACTCCCTGGGAGTAATATCCAAAATACCCACTCCTGCATATGGACAAGAAACTATGAAGTTTAATGAAAATTTCCATCCGGTAGTTTACAAAGAACTACATGTAAATGGATGGTTGAACAGACAGACAAATGGATAGCAGCTCATATCACCAACAATAAAGAATGGCCATATAAACAACAGTAAGTTTTACAAAAACTCTTTATAAATCCAAACTGACTGAACAAGATATTCAGAAAATACCTTTAGCAACCTAAATTGCTTATCTATACGAAACAAAGCATGTTCATTTCTTAACCAACAAAATAAAACGTATAATTAGATTTTTAAAATGGCAACATAATACAAGTTTTACTGCAATAGTAAAGAAGTCATTAAGTCATAACTACACAGACAGTACAGGTATTATGAATGACCTGATGACCTCAGAGTTATCAACGGGACCTTAAATAAATCAGCAAGATTAAAAAGTACAAGTAAAATACCATACACCGGTAATATTTATAATACGTGCATAAATGAAAATACCAACAATAATTCAAAGTCATAAAATGTGAACTTCTTACAATCATTCTATGCCTAAATAAGTAATATGGAATTTCATCAACAAAACTTAATCCTGAACTTTCACTTAAATTTAGAATCCAGCAACTTCATGGGTTGAAATTTAAGTCCAACCAGAAATCAAGTAATCAAATATCTTAAGTTCTGGCTTAATTTTAAGTCTCCTGTTGGTGAAATTCAGACAACTATCTTTTTACCAGTATTAACCATGTTTAATTTTTTTTTTCCTTGGAATAGTATCTTTGCTCCCTTTGAATAATCATCCCTATGTGACTTGTCATCAAATCTGGTTAAGAAGCAAAAAATACCAAAAGTTTAAAGTTTGTTTCACAATGGATATATGTAAAAAAACAATGTGTGCTGCTTATGGTTCAGATTCTACAGTGCTTGCCAGTGAAAACATTCAGTCATTTAAAATAAGATGGGGTAAAATAAATGCTGTAGTTGTATATATGTATTGATCCTTTTGTTATGCTCCCAGTGTCCCATTCAGATCAATAAGTCTAATATTTGCACTGATGTTTGTTTTCGTGAATGTCAGTTATTACAAGGAACAGCTTGCCAACATCTTTATAATTGTTTCTCTTAGTCTTGTTCTAAACCCAGATATTGTGCATTGTTCCTGTTTTATGTGCTGCATGGAAAGTATCACAAACATTTTTACTAGATATGAAAATCATTCAATGAGTATCTCTGGCACATGTAGCTTGTAAAACTTGCATAATGTTTTACTCAATACATCATACATTTCATGTCTAACAAAATGCCATTCTGAGATCCTACTTTACTGCTTGTAACTTTCAATGACAAATTGTTTCATTGACGAACTGCATCAATGAACACCATACTACCACCAATCACTACGGTGAATCTCAAGCCTAATAATTACTGTTCTGCAAGGAATAAAAAAAAATAAACCTCAAGTTAGCCTATAAATAAAAAAGTGGGTCACCATCACCCATAATCACCTGGACCAGTTCAAAGTTAGACAAGGAACAACCTTAACAAACTATATAAAAATACCAATAAATTAAAATTTTAACACCTGAGGTAATTAGAATAAGTGGAGGACTGACCTCCTTTTACTTGAGGAAAATGCATAATGATGCACAGAAGTTCCTGACCATGCTCAAATTAGAAAAAAATGCATACAACTGGAGCTGTATCAGGAAAGCGTAACTTTATTACTAGGATACACTAGTATGTACAAATAACAGTCAGTGAAGACAAGTTGCTCACTGTGACTCCCATTCCACTGGGGTAGATCCCAAACATTTCAAGATTTTTTAAATCAAAAACTTAAATGCTGAGAAAACCTGTGTAACTCATCAGTAAGTGAGAATGAGTAAATTACCTATTTTACCAACAGTGGCTCTTAATGGAGTGTAATACCCTGAACACATACATGCAATAAAAGGGGTAAAACATCAATCCACAAAAAGTTCTGTACTGTGAGTTACTTTCCTCAAGGCTGGTTAAAAATGATACAAGGAAGTTGACAAGATAGCATTTTAAATGCTTAAAGTAACAGCATAAAACAAAACTTTAACTATTGAGGAAATATGTACCAGAGATTGTTTTCTGCCACATTTTATCTTTCAGAATAAAATATGAGACATTGCAAGCATGATATTGTCCACTGCCTATGTTGCTCATTACTGAAAAAAAGGACAAGACACAGCATTCCATTAAACTGTTTTTTCTTATAAAATTACTAGAGAATACCAGTATAACTGCAAGTCAAGGTAACTTGGTATTAACTTAAATATCACACATCTGTCAATATTTTCATTGTCTTTCTAAACCGAGACAGTTAAGTGACTCTCAACTTACATGTAACTGCAGATGCATGTGCTCAGACTATCCAATACTTAATTTGTAAATGGATTGTGGTTGACATTTCCTCAAGTATGAGGTCCCAGATTCACAAAAACTGTCACTGAACTTGCTTATTCTAAAGAACACAAGTCTGATAGACTTACCATAATTTGTAAGGAAAGAAAGAAATATTTACCAGTACCACTCCAATACAGAAGCTATCCTTCCACAGAAACAGCAAAGGGCAGTTTAGAGGAAAACAAACCCATGACTTCAACATTGCAAATCAATGAATAAATACACTGGGATTCCATTAACAGATATCCTGGCATATTATATGCCAAATTTCTCCTTGATGTCCAGAATTCTTTAAGTTGACAGCCAAGAGACTTTCCCCTTCTTCTACTTATCTGCCCAAATAACACACATATCATCCCAAAAGTTCTTCAATGCAAACAAAGTAAACAATGCCTACTCACTTATCATTTGCTGCTAAGTCCTCATTACCATGTCATCATAATGTCAACATTGAGAAGAGTCCAAGTGGCTTGGCATATTGCCGATGCAAGTTATTTTTAGATCCAGTCAGCCTATCTACTGCCACTAACATTCAACACAGTCACTGCAAACCAGGTGCTGAAGAATATGCATAATGCATCTCTGAGTTTATAGAAAAAAACTGCAAACATCATGTTCAAGAATAAGCATGCTCGACCTCAGATCTCGTACACAAAGTGCTGACAACTATATACATACCTGGGCACCAGACTTTAATGATTATACTAGTCACATTTTACTTTTGTGGTACCGGCACTGATCAACCTGGTTGAACAGTATACATGCCATCTTAAGACTGATCAGCCAGGTTGAATACTGTACATACCCAGTCAGAACACTGTACATCAGCCTGGTAAGACTGATCAGCCAGGTTGAATACTGTACATACCCTTGTAAGACTAATCAGCCTGGTTGAACACTGTACATACCCTTGAAGACAATGTCACCCTTTTTATAAAGGAATAAATTTTAATTGCACCAGGTTGTGCTGGTAAATTGTAATAAACTTCTGAGCTGTGTATGATCTTCCATAAACAAATTTATTAGCTGAACAAATCTTTTCTTCATCAAATAAAGTACACTACCTGAGTATTCCCAATTATATTCAACATATGAATAGCTCTCCCTTGTTATAACATGGAAAATGGGGATGCTTGCTATGTTATCTACCGAACCTCAGTATAGCAGGAACTGCAGTACATGTTCAACTGAGGTATAATGGAATGAATGCATTTCCAATGTATCTTACAAGGAAGAAAAAAATGTAGACTCAAATGCTGCAAATTTTACTGGGGAATGGTTACTCAAGCATGAGGAATTCAAATTCAATACAGAAAAGGATGACAATGATATGTGTTTGAGTTTTCTTAAGTGAACAAGAAACAGGCCAAGATATTTTTGACTCGTGTTTTTTTTTCTTAATGATTCCACTTCTGACCTAGTGGGGTCCCAAGGCCTCCACTTTTTTCATTTTCTAGAATGAACACAGCATCTCAATCACGATAAAAAATAATGTCACCATTTCCTTCCATAGGGCAAACTACAGCATCACAGAGTAAAATCTAAGTTTGCATCCAAGTTCAACTTCACCTAAACCAACCAACAGCTGTATTCAACTAATAATCTCAAAACTGCAAATAGTAATCAAATATTTCTGACACCAATTCATGTCATTTGAAACAACAGATCTGGAGGTGGAAATTAGTGCAATATATTTTCAACACTGAGTTACAGACAAAATGATCTCTATTTCCGATGGAAATAAAATTTGCAAATATATATTTACAATAAATAATTATCATTTGGTAGGGCTGACCGTGTACGAAAAATAAAGGGATCGTACCAAAACAAGCTCTACAGTACACACGCTCCTCGACAACCTAACGGTACAAACGTACAAAGTAAACGTATATTTTCTGTCTCATAAATCAAAAGTACTTTTGTTATTAGTGAAAGAGAGAGAGAGAGAATTATGTTCATTGTGCAAGCTTGTCTGCATTTAGAACATATGTACCTGTTATGTTGTGCAAAATGATCAAGATGGTTTGAACATGTATAAGTTATGGGTATTATTTATTGGTAAATTGTACCCAACGATATGACCCCACATCATCAGGAAATTAAGTGCAAGTTGTATTTTTACCGCAACAATAATCTCATTATCAAATTGCAATAAAAAATAAAGAACTTGAAATCAATGCTTAAGTTAGTGTGTGTGTGTGTGTGTGTGTGTGTGTGTGTGTGTGCACACGTGCCAGAGAGATCAATCAAATAAAAAAAATTCAGTGTACAAGACCATATTTATTCAGTGTAGTTGTGATTTGTAGCTTTTTGCAAAGAGAAAAAAAGACTATTTTCAGTTACCTGACGAGTGGGATAATCCTCATGTATTACGACCCTACTATATTCCATTAGGAATAAACGCTGCTAAATCAACAGTTCATTCTTGTTTTAATTACGATGTACATTGTCACAACAACCACATGGCTATGCAGTTATTTACACGGTAATTAAACATTCTTAGGGCTTTGGTTATTCCAGCTGAAACCAGACTGAGGGCAAGAATCGACTGAAGAGGTCAAATCAGCGAGGCTGCCAGTAGGGAAATGAGGCTCTCTTTCGGGAAATGAAAGTCTGTCAATGTGCTATTGAAGCCGTTGTCCATATAGCAGATGTTATAAGGACAAGCAATCATATGGATTACTTGTTATTCAAACTCGCCAATAAAGATAATAGTGGGGTATATCATAGAATAGATTTGCAATAAATTGTTAATTATATCCAAGCCAAAACAGAACAAGCACTTAAAAGATAGTACATGTATATATACCAATCGATTTAATGGAGTCCGTGACTTTCAAATTTACGATGGAAAATGACAAGGTTTTTATATTTTATGTTTGTATGACTAATGAAACAATAAGACTAGTTGACCAATGGTCTGTGGTCTTCACTTTAGCATGTACTGAGATGTAATTTTTGTTGGATAAGACAACATCAAAGGGCTTCCGAACTCGTTTTAAAATGCACGTGGTGTTTTGATACAGTGACGGACTTAATAAGGATTACTAATTAACGATAATATTTAAAGGTATGGTCTGTAAAGTCCTTTGTTCATTTGTTAATGAACACGAGTAGATATTGTAATGACAATAAGAGTTTTTGCACATGGGCGCCCGCAGGATCTTTTGCAAAATGGGGGGGGGTCAGTCAGTCACGGCCGGGAGAGTTAGTATAATAAGCAGTCTGAAACTAAAGCTAATATTTACTAAGCGTTTTGAACAGAATCTTGTGACATATTTTCAGCTTCATTTGCGTGATTAAACTTGTCGGAATATATATTGCAGTATGATTTCGGGAGGGGGGTGTCACGTGACCCCCACCTTGTCCTATACTGCGGGCACCCATGCTTATGCATTAATCATTATATTTTCTCACCAACAATTAATCATTAATTTTTGCTAAAACAAAGTGGGAATACGGTATTTTTGATCTTTTTTTGCAAACGTAAATCTTCTTAGTGGAAATGTTATGTCCGATAATTTAATGAATTTTTCAAATAATACAAAGTGATATGTACGAAAATTATGATACATTTAAATAATTATTATTTTGATAACTGGATTGTGTATGAAAAATTAAAGGGTATGAAAAAATACATAAAATACGGTAGCATTAAATAAAAAAAAAAAATTATTTGGTTAAAAAATAAATTTTATTGAAAACACTTGCATATCATGGGTGAAAACTAAACTCAGGTTTTAACAAGATTGTAATCCAAAACTTCTGAAGCGCAACCCTTGAATTTTAAACCAAATAATCAAACATTTCTTCTTTGGAATCTAGTTTAGAGACAACTTAATACTAAGGGCAATATTGACTAAATATAACTGTATTGCTCTTTTTATGTTATTCAATATTGAGGACTTCCTGAGGTATGGTCAAAATTATAGTATCAAACTTAAAGCTGCTTGCTTTTGGATTTTAACCTATTTGCCTACCCCTTTCCCCAGTTTGTGCACCCTTTCAATTTTAAAAAATAAAAACAATGTAAAAAATACATAAAACTTATCATTTCATTCATTAATTTATAAGTCTAATTTGACTATTGCCAGGGGGGTCCAAAAAATTGTCATCTTGTTGGTATTTTCAGCCAAACGGACTTTTCAGTGTATACAATAAGCCTGCTCACTGTCCTTTTCCAGTTCCTGGAAATGTTCAAGGACTACATACACATAAAAGGTAAAAACTGCAATGTTTGCATACAAATTTTGCAATGTCTAGTTTTACCATTTCTCAAAATAAATGGGCATGCAGTTTAACTTGTAGATACATGGGATGAAAGGGATATAACTCCAAAGGGTACAGAAATTTAAAGAATTATTCAGAACTTATTGACATTACTCCATTTGTATGAAGGAAAAAAACAGATGCAAATATGGCCACTGTGTTGGTAAGGAGACTTTCATTTGATTTTAAATGCAAACATATTGTTATGCACCTACACCCCAGCAATAATCAGTTTAGAAATGTTAAATTAATTTAAGAAATTACTTAAGTTTTGTGCAATTTTATATCAATAAGGCTTTTAACTTTTAAAATCTATAGGATGGTACAAACTGGGGATGGGGGGATGCAAAAACTATAGCATCTACCATAATACAGTTTTTTCCACAATCAGTTAGAATTCATCATTAAAAAAGAAAATAAAGATGGGCTTGTTTTTAACTGTGTACACTCAAATTATGTGGAAAACATTCCATTTTAAGAGTTGTAAAAAAAAAGTACAGAAAGGCTTCAAAAAGAACCTGGAATGCAAAAAAAAGTCAATTGTTTTTTAAAACTGAATATTCACAAAACATTTCTATAAACCATATGTAAGAGATATACAAATTTCAGCATGAAATAATATGAGGCAATAATTTGCAAAAAGGGACAAAATACCAATATTAAAAATGGCGGATGGTGTATTTGTTTGAATGCTACCTGTGAATTTCAAAAGATATCATTATGAGTTAAGTTTTTAATTAAGCACATTCAAATTATGCAAAAATCTGCATTGCTTATATTCTATAATTCAGAAAAAAAATCTTCTACTATTGCTACCTAAACCTGGCTACATGAGAGAGAGAGATCATTTCCTGGAACTACAAAATATGAATGTAAGAAATCGATATGGGTCACACTAACCTTATGCCAGAACCGAAAAAATGAACCCTGTTACGTAACACGCACGCAGTTGTTCTAACACTGACTGCAACGCTCTCAGTCTGATCTAGCTAAATCTACTTCACGAATGAGAGCTCTGCAAATACCACTCTCAAAGGAATCGGTACTGTTTCTTTATCCACTAGGCCTATTTACCTTATATTATTGGCACAACATACAAATCACATTATTTTCATTTCAAGCTGACTGGGCATTGTTACCGACCGTTCATGACAGTTGACATCTCTCTGCCAACTTTACAAAATGGCGATCAATTTGCTACATCACATGATCAGTATTTT